>ML769438.1:168741-226752 GCA_009733575.1 Gymnopus androsaceus JB14
TGCGCAGGGCTTACAGGCTGTTGCTCAGGCCAAAAGACCTTCTTTCGCTGCAGCTAATCAAACAGGTCACCAGTTTGGCTCATGTCCTTGTTATGCAAAAGTGCCCACGTCTTGATCCACTTCACCCACTCAGAAATCTACACAGAAAATAGAGGCAGATGAACTCAAAATCCTGAAAAAGATTGAGCAAGGCTGCGATGAGCATCATGCCCAGATTTTTAATCATGATTTTGCATCACTTTTGACAAACTCCAAGTGTGGGAGGCTGGATGAAAGCCATCTCTCTCTTCGCAGCACTAGAGACATCCAGGTTTTCAATTGTGTTTGGTAATGTTGCAGTTGTATGCTGGTAGAATTCAGTGGAAGAAGTGAATAGTTTGTTGTGGGTGGAGGTGTCCAAAGGTTTGGCAGTTAATGTTGCAGCAGTAAGGAGTGTCTCCAAAGAATTGATTGTCAGCTCTGACACAGTGGGTGTATTCTATGTTACATGGTTCAGAGATAATGTGGGGTTTCCAAGAAATCAGTTCTCACCTGAGTAATGCTGACCTTGAGTGGGGCCTTGGTAAAGTTGGATTTGCATCTTCCAGACGAAGAGAAGCCAGTTCGGCTGTGACTGAAGAAAGCGGAGACAGGAACCAAGGAATTCCTGAACACAGAGAAGTCCTAGATGGAGTTGCTGTTGATGGAGTTAGTTCCTGAGATTGAGCTCTTGTAGGAGGGGCACTACTCTATTGTGGGCATATCAGAGGTAGTACAGACCTATAAAGGAACCTGCTCACAATCATACTGGATTTAGAAGCTGATTGCAGATTGTCGTTGAGTGTAAAGGCTCCAGGCATTGGTAAATCCTCCAGATGCAAAGAGTTCATTGCATTGATGACTGGGGAAAGCAGGAAGATGGCTGCAAGGACCCTTCCGGAGTAGGAGATACTGGCACATACAAAGGGAATATAGACTGGGTGAAATATTAGTGACTAGTTTGAGCACCATTGGATGGATCAAAGACCTTTTTGCTGAGGTTTCCCATCCTCCTGCCCTTGAGGATTTTTGAACGTTGGATATCACTTATAGGACCCAATTTCAAGGGTGTACTCATGGATGGATCCGATGAGAGAGAAGCGGTCGCAGGCTCTGGTGGAATGGAGGGACCTTTGGCAGTAGTTCCTTTGGAACACAAAGAAATAGGCTAACAATGCATTAGCAACCAAGTGGTAAGAGAGAATAGCCAGCAAGACTGACCTTGATGCCAAAGCATTGAAACATCCAAGGACTCTGTGCCCAGTGTCCAGTTACTCCATCATTGAATGGTTTGGGCTGAGTGTTAAAAGCATCAGCTGCCAGCCACCAACAAAATTCATCAAGGCAACTTACACTAGCATCTGGGTCCAGATTTGAGAGAGAGGACTGCATTGCTGAGATGGTATAGTCTTGATTCAAATGGATTATATTTAGGCTGTACCAGACAACCTGTCGTTCAACTGTTGTGCTAGATTTAGGTCATTGCAGACCATATGACAATTGTCCTTGTGCCAAATGCAAATCGTTTATTGTTATACATAATATATTGTCCTTGTACATTGTTTGTTATTATAGCAACTACCAGAGCAGCTTTTCTCAAGAACGTGGTTTTATACTTAAGTAATTCTTAGAATGTTCCTCAGAATTAAATTTATCCTAAATTGTAAGTATCAATTATACTTAAGTAAATACTTAAGTATAGGCGTAACTAACTCATGCAAAATAATCTTGGAATGGGTGACTATGAAGTAAAAGTAAAAGTGAAAGTAATAAATAGAGACAGAAGCAAAATGGGAGATTGATTCGGTAACAATGGTAATAACAGACTAGGGTACATGAACTCGGGGTGTCTACTTATATACTGTAGGGTGGCTGTGTAAGTCATTGGAAGGGCCTGATGGATGGTTATCAAGTGCAGGAGGCACCCAGAAGGCAGGATAACTGGTAATCACATGTAAAAAGTGCCTGTCAGGCAGAACAAATGGTAAATAAGCATGGGAAGCGCCTGCATATAGGTAAATGAGTGCAGGAGGTGAGTACCGGCAATGCCTGCAAAATCGGTGTCAGTTTGTACATATTTGTTTTATGCCGTAAATTTGCACATTGAAGGCACAGTACCTTCAACATTGATTCCGCTGTTCATACACCTCATTTAAAGCTCAAAAGTTACATTTAAGGAACGATTAGGCTATCTATACAATATCCATAAGAAAAACACGAAACAGTCATAAAATCCAGTGGTTCCATCCTTATTTTGCCCAATATTTTGATTAAGCGCTCAATCCCGAACCTGATCTCACTGGAAAATTGTTTGTGTCCTGCAGCTCTCAAATCTCAACCAATTCCCTTCGGGTAAAGTGCATCCTGATGAGCTCAATATTTTATTTGAAGTCTTGGAAATAGATTTTTTATAAGTTGTCCCGTTGTCTTTTGCTGGCAGGATCTTCAGTTACATGAAATTTGAAAAGAGAGATTTAAAAAATCTGCTTCCAACACTTCAAGTAAGACTACTTTCTGAGTATATCCCGCAAAAAAAATTATATACTTGAGCGTGTGTTTGAGCCTGTACGAACCAACTATCCATGAGCACGCCAATTGCCTAATTTGTAGATCAAACAAACAAGACCAAAGTCCGCCGAAATTGGAGGCATTGCCGGTACTCACAGGAGGTATCTGCGGACGGTTATGGAGCATAGGAAACATCAACGGGCGGTTAACAAGCACAGGAAATGTCTGGAATAAGCCAAGGCCTGCCAGAACACTAGAAAATCCTTGGAGCAGCAAGTTCAAATGCTCACTGATTGAAACCAGTATTTAGCATCTCTCGTTGACAAAAATAATGCCAATATTCATTGCTTCAAAAAAAAGAAAGCTAGCCTTGAGGATCAGTTGGCAAAGCTGGTGAGTTGTCCATGGAATTTGCTGTGATTTCAGAATCCAGCGCGACGAAATGGACTGTGCCAATATCAATCAAGGTCTTAGAGAGGTTTGTCATTCATGTTTGTTGTTTGTACACTATATCAAACCTACCCCTCAAAGGTTGCCCAAGAGAAGGTCTTAGAGGAAATGGTCAGCCCCGAGATTCATTTATTCCAATTTTTGGTTACATTATTCCAACAGCATGAACAAACAAAGGTGGAGATTGAGAAGATTGTCAGTTATCCATCCTGTTTACTATGCTGGTAGTTATAACAATTCTTTAGACTTCTGAAGTGCAGGTGCAACTCAACACATCAGTCAGTTCCCAAAATTATTATTCCAATATCATGTCTCATATTCTCGACAGCGCCAAAAAAAGGAAGCTGCCATTCAAGAGAAGGAGGCTGCAATCTTGGAGAAGAACCAGGCTCTTAATGAGAAGGCCATGGCTATTCAAGAGAATGAGAAGACCATTCAAGACTTGGTTAGCCATTGACCTACATTCATTATGCCTGATCTCATAATAATTTTCAGGCTGCTGACCACATGAAGCGGATCAAAGAATTGGTTGGTTCCAATGCATCTTTCTTATTTCCTATCTTTCTTATTTTATATTCAAACAGAATCGAGCCAAAGAAGCTGCTGATATGGAGTTGGTCAGTTCTATAGTCTCATCTTCAGTTCATGTCTTGCTAATATCATCCACAGAGAATGCAAGAGTCAGCTCAGGTTTGTGCTTCCTGTTGTGGTGTTTTATTTTGTGTAGCTGATCTGCTTTAGTCCTGTCACAACAAAACAGAGCTTGAAAAACGGGTTGGTCCCAATGTTCTTTCCAAGTTGTTGTGTTACTCACAAACATTCAAACAGCTTCAAGAGAAGGAAGCAGCTCTTCAAGCAAAGCAAGCAGCTCTTCAATAGATGGTCAGTTGTGCTAATTTGATCTTTCCTTCAAGTCTCATCAAATTATTAGACAGAGGCGCAACTTCATGCTGAGCGAGAAAAGGTACATGTTTCTTACTGTGCTTATTTACATTGAGTAGTTAACATGCCTTTCCCCAGGCTGACTTCGAAACCAAGATGCCCAGTCTACAGGATCAGTTGAGGGAGCAATTGCCCAAGGGAAAACCCCTCAATCTAAACCAACAGTTGATGAGGATGTTGATATGGATGTGGATGATGAAAGCTCTGGCTCCTCCCCCAGCTTGAAAGCCAACATTGGATGGTTGTCGCCAAACCAGGTGGAATCAGACTGTTGTTGAGAATCTTGTGCATTACATCACTTCCCAGCAGATTGCACAGAATGTTGAGGGATGTTTTGGTTCAGAGGCAATCAAGGCCTACGTATGGGAACTCTTCCAACAAGCTCACACTTCCTACAGAAAGGACAAGCCTCGCCTCCATGAGGGAGGAGATCATGTTGAAACTGTAGGAGAGGCAAGCCGTAGGGCATGGACATATACAAGACAGAGGCAGAGGGATGTCCATTCCAATGGCTGGAAGCTGCAAGTGAGTTACCTTTTACATCTCTGTTTGTTTTTTCATTCACTAATGGCTGCAAAGAAATGGTCTAAACAGACAGAAGGGGTGGAGATAGGGTTTTAAGGTCCAATTCAATTCAGTTTATTTGCTAAATTTTTCATGAATCATGAATTGCACAGTGCAAGATTTTTTGAAACCTGAATGAACTGTAAACTGGCACTGGTATAAATGGTCCATCAGTGCAATCTTTAGCAGTGCATTTTTCAGTGCAGTTCAATGCAATTCACAATTTGAACTGGCATGAACTGGTCACTCTTACATCTAAAGATAGAGTATCTCAGCATAATAATGCCAACCCAGCTGGTAAATGTCCTGTTTATCATGTATATACTATTGGAAATGTAATTTCAGTGTGATAAGTGCTTAAAGCGCTGTTTGTATTAGTATTAATTTGCATGAATGCACCATGAACTGGCACTGATTTAAACTGTGCATCAGTGTAGCCTTCAGCAGTGCATTTTCCAGTGCAATCCAATGCAATTCACAGTTTATTTGCAGTTCATTGAATTGGACCTTTCAACCCTAAGTGGAGATGCTCCTCAGTCGAACCCTATCACCTTCTGACAGGAAGATATGGGAGAAAGTTGGACCCATCCTCTGTGAACTTGGGACTCATGGGCAATCTTCTGAAGAGAGTGATGCAGAAAGCATTGAGCACTGGCTCAACATCACTGCTCCCTTCTTCCGATGTTGCATCTTGAGCATTGTGTTCCACAAACTTGATGAGGTAATCCAAGCATTGCAAAAGCAAGGAGCCAATCAGTCTGGTAAGCGCTTCCAACCATGACCCTCTCTCCCTTGCAACAGGACCAAAATCAGAAGTCATTGAATGGTGATTAAGGGCTTGCCTCAATCATTCTACCATTGTTGATATATTTGGCACTTGCATAGTGGTGCTCTCCAGTTGCTAGAGATTAACGGCAGCGCAGCAGTGGAATCACAAAGTCTCAATCCATGGGCTCAGATGCTTCAAACAGATTTGGACATGGAAGGCAAGCAATAGAATGACCATAGGGAGATTGTACACTCCAGCTTTAACCTTATCTTACTTTATGTACTCTAGTTCACAAAATAACCCATAGTACTTACATTGCCATGAACTCAAAGAGTCTCTTCACATTATCACCCATGTGTTGCTACTACAAGATCAATAAAAAGGAACTCTGGTCTGCAATGACCTTAAACTATGGTATGGGAGGGCAAGATGTGGCTTTGTTGGATGAACAATGGCTTGCATGTCCTTTGAATGGGTAGAAGGTCTTGTAAATGGGTTTACTTTCTACACACTGTGTTACTCACTGAGTCTGTAGCTAGCGGAGACTTTTGAAGACTCACAAGGAGCTAGGTCGCAGGCATTGTTTTTTGTGGTCTTCTTTGTCTTCATGAAGATTGTTGACCTGGACATTTGCCTTCGTGTGAAGAGATGCCACCCTTAATGGAAGGATAGCGATACACTTGTGAACTCCCAAATGGCAGCTTGGGTTGTCATCTTCCACAATGATGTTGGCTGTCCAAGCGTCTTTGCCTATAGGCCCTGCAAACTCTAGCTCTCCATCCAATTCCACTTCTGCGTCTTCCTCCCCCATATCAGGAACGTCTTGCATGGTTGGATGCAGTACTCACTTGGATTCAATTTCAGACCTTGTCACATGCAGCATCCGTAAATTTTCTTTCTGCTGACCTCTTTCTTGCTTCACTGACATTGAGTTATAGATCAAGACAGAGATACAGGTGCAGGATAAAGGATGCAGAGCTCGGTGGGGGAAGAATGAGGGTGAGTTTGTAGTTTGACCAAATACAAGTACACACCCTTGATCTAAAAATTCCTTCTTGAACTAGCTCAAGTCCTCCCTCATCTCTACTATTATCACTTCTTTCCATGCCTTACATTTGGGGACATACAATCAGGGAGGCCAGGAAGCGGCGCAACCAGATCTATTCAAAAGTGAGTATCTCCAATGCCGATGAACAGAAAGGAGAATTCAACCGAATCTAATTGTAGGGCTTATCGCATGCCAGTGACAATAAAACAAGTGGATCCACACATATATTTGAACGCAGTAGTCAGGGAGAAAGAGCTCGGAGGAATATTGGTCGTCAGGCAAGGTCCGTACATCCTTGCTACATTTCCATGTCCTTGTCTCATGTGAACAGAGCACCGCGACTTCTTCAAACAGTCTCATCAAGAGTGTCTGGCCAAGGATAAGGATCCACTGAATGCCCTAACACCTGATAATCGTGAATTCATCAATCAACATAGTCTTCTCCCCTATGCAAAAGTTGCATACTGGTCACCCACTGAAACACCATCTTACACTCTGTCCACACTCAAAGACAACAATATACGCTATTTGGACACACAATATCCAGTGCCAGCATTTGTTACAACCAAGATAAAGCAGTTGGAGGCTAAGAGGCAATGGCATTTATCACAGCCAGAGGTATGTTGACCTATACTCAATGTATTGTGCACTAATTTGAGCACTTGTAGGACTGCAGATGCAAGTTCAACACATCACTCAATGCAGATATTGGAGAATTTGTCAATCTTGAGCCATTGGTGCTACCTCCCCCCGATGCTTCCACCATTCATAACCATTCCATCCCGGGTGTACACAATGAAACTTTCTTAGAGGAATTACAAATCCTTGTGGCATCCCTGGACCAACTGACAGTGAACGGGCCCAAAAGTTTCCAGATCAGGGGTATCGAGATGCTGAATCTCATCAAGGATTGGGCTTTTCAAACCACTGCAGGTGTCAAGGTTCCCCAGTAGGTCATTGTTGACATTCTTACATTATCAACTAATAACCAATCCATATATCGCCACAAGGTGCACTAGGTGCCTGGCCATACTCTTTACTTGTCTTAAAACCCAACAACAAAGGCACAATCCAGCTCAAGTGTTCATACCCGCAGTCTGACTAGGCTCTATTCCACAACATACCAATTGTTCTCATTAAATTGGACTCGAGTTCTCATGAGGTCACTGCAGGTGCCCAAATGACAGGCAGTTCTAAGCTGGCGGACTCTAGTGGCAAAGAACGCAATACACATGAGTGATGCCAAAATTGTGGGTTAGCACAAGCAGCATGCATTGTTTGTTCAACCAATATTGCATTAGGTATTCATGACTACGTTCTCTCTGTCATCTGGGTGAGCAAGAGTGCATTGCAACTTGGTGTACCAAGATGGTGAAAATGTATGCTTTGTTCATCATTTTCACTTGACGATAGACTTGGATTGACATGTTGGTTTAGGTTTATGCATATCCTCTCCAATACAAGGATGCAAAGTATCTCAATCTCCAGGATAAACTTGGCAAAGCCCATTTCAGTCTTCGACTGCTCAATATCATTGGTTTGTGCATGCACTCACTGAGCACAAAGCAGGCTATGACTGTGAAGGACGTTTTCTGCAGTTTTGATATCATTGGCGAAGGACGAGGTTTTCACTTTCACTCAATGACAATCAGCAAAATTGTAGAGTCATACAGTCAGTAGTTTTCTTGGTTATGATTGTGAATTCCATGAAGAGGTTTGGGCTGGTTTGACAGAACACTTGGCCATACATTTGGATTGCCCGTAACATTCCACATTGACACATTACAATTACATTCTATATCTGTAATTGTACATGTATCTCTGTAATACTAATAGTACCCATTCACTCCTACAAGTTGCGGGATGAGTATGAAGCGCTTGATAAGTGTCGTGGGTATGGAAGCAAGAGACAAGACGAGAAGGTGGTTAGGCTACGATCCGCTGGCACCCAGATTTACCCATGGAGATAGAGCATATCATAGGAGTTTCCTTTTTCAGAAAAAAATCTCTCTTGCTTCTGTACCATCACCACCAAACTTACCCCTACCACGATCATGAAGGGAATCAATTTGCAACTAGATAATCCACGCGACCCAATGCCGCATGTTTTCCTCTCATTTTCTGACAAGCCCAAGTGGTCTCTATTATCTGAAGAAATCAGAAAGTCATTTATAATTCCGACAGACAAAGTAGCGGTCACTTATATCAACTCCGGCACGACCTTTACTATCTGCACACAGAACACATTGGAGGCCTTTTACAAGGCTCATTACAAACCTGGCAAGCTGATTCATTTTTTTTTGTTAAAGTTCCTGGTAGGACTTCCAGATTGCTATTCACTCCCTACTCTTCCTGATCCTCATTCAAAACCAGACCCAAAGCAATCAATAGACATTCTCTCTCAACAGGCTCAAAGTGTACATGATAAAGCCTGGGGTAAAAAGTGGTCACATTGCAGGGGACAGATAAAGAGCATCGAGATTGGATCACCACCACGTGACTCTGAATTTGAGTATCCAGGCAAGATCGAGGTGCCCAAATTGCTTGACTACGATTGTTTCATAGGAATCCATGAGCTTAGAGAAGCTCTCTTCTGTCTCCCAATGGTTGTTGTTATTGCTCATGGCAAGTACAAAAAGCTCCGGAAATACTTGGACAAGGCGTTGAGAGAAACAATACCAATGCCAATGCGCGCATTTATAATAACTGGTCAGCCCGGTATTGGTTTGTAATGCAGCAGTTATTTTGATTTCGAGTGAAATGCTGATTTCTGCTTTTCAATCTAGGAAAAACCACATTTCTCTTATATCTCCTGTTATATCATCTTGAATGAAAGTTTCCGACTGCTGTTCAGTTCAAATCTGAACATTATTTTGTTTTTGACAAAGATGGCGGCAAGGTGTACCCTTGTACCGTTCTTGCCCCAGGCCTTGATCAATGTTGGGCATTGACCAACAGCAATTCAGATACCGTGTTTCCTGGCCCCTTCCTCTCATACGGAAGTCAATGTGTCATTCTGGCATCTTCACCGAACTCCGAGAGATGGAAGCAGTGGATGAAGCATGCCAGTGCCGTTTGTTTAGTGTCAGAGTTGCCTGAGGTGCTAGAAATAGCCGCTATAGTGTAAGTTGTTTGTTATTTGTTGGATATCCCTCCTTACAAACTTCAATGCAGAAAAGAGACTTCAGGCAATGTTTCTCAAACTCTGTATCACGTTGGTATAGTCGGGCCATTGATTTGTATCGTGCGTTTGATTCAGAACCTGGTTCAGTCAGCAAGTTTCGAAAATGATGCGAGAAAGGCAGCAACAAAGATATGTGAAAAAGCATCCAGCCTCTCTATTACCAGAATTGCAGACACCTCCCCACAAGCACCTAGTAGTGACGGTTCCACTATCCTCTATCTACGACCTCACCACCCTGGGGGTGTCATATTGGGGAATGGCCAATTATTCATCCCAACACAGTATCTTTGGGACATATTCGAGACAGCATGGAGGCAGTTAAAGAATCGTGACTCACTGAAGCTGTTCTTTCTCCTCAGCTCACATGCTCTGACACAAAGCATTGCTGGTTGGAATCTGGGAATGAGAATGCATGAGCAGATGTGTAGCAGTAGGGCTTGCATTGATCTCATTCCTGCAGATGACAGTGAACCACCACTTTCAATCACACCTTCAACCAATCTGGTTCCTGGGACCCTGGCTGGTCTAAATCAGCTCACGGACACATTTTTCTGTTGGATACCATTGGTGACTAACTTCCCTGGGATAGATGGTGTTTTAGGCAACATAGAGGGGAATATGTTTACTGTGCAATGCATGATTGCATTGGAGCATTCTGCACCCAATGAGGGAATCTCAAAAACATGGTGGAGTGTCCCCAGTGCCATTCAAAAGGGCCGTAGTTGGCATCATGTTGTTGTTTTAGACAACCAATCAACAGCAGAACAGCTCATGTCTATGGCTGTAAAACAATTACAGGGACCTCCAGTGAACAAAGTCAAGATGAAGATTTGGTGTTGTAGTTTTGTATGATTGGACTTGGACAGCTGGTGCTTCTAATTTCTGCCTTGGAACATTTCTTTGCTTCTTTGTGCCCCGTACCCTTGAATTCTTTGGTATCAATTTTTTGTTCAGTTTGCATTTTACAGTGACAATGCCAGTCTTTCTACTTTTCCCATTTTTATTTAACCAAAATTTTACGCAAGGGCTGAAATTTGTATGTTGATTTGTATGCTGCAAAATCACAACAATGCGGGGGACAGCCCTGGGCCACTGCATTGGAGGCTCTTTACCCTCAGCAGGCATCTCTACAGAGACACACTCAAAGTCCCGGAAATTGAATGGAACTATCTCCATCATACTGTCCTCTCCAATTTTTCAAACTATGATTCATGATCGATACCTACAAACATAAGAGGAAGGAGGAGATGGTCAAGTCAGACTGAGTCTTCCAACCCTCTCTTATACAATGGCAGTCTACCTATCACTCATGTAGTGAGGTAGGACTAACAGGGAGGGGGGGGGTTCAACCCAAGGAGCATTGCCATGCACAAGAGCTACAAAGCTGAGACCATCTGGTCAGCCCAGGAAGAAAAATCCCACCAAGAACACCCCACTGGAGGAATGGGCTCAGTATAATTTCACATACCCTGACAGTACTCCAGCAGGTGTTATATGTGATTCTGACAAACACATCTCCATTTGCAGTGTTCAAGGATAAACTGGGCACCAAAAATGCCTGAAGAAACAACTGCAGTTGTGTGGAACAAACCAAGTAACATCAATGAGATGCCTCATGTATTCGCACCATACACTTACCGGCAACCAAAATCAAATGTTTTAATAGTAGTGGTAATACTGACCCATATTTAGATAAGAAGCGCACAGGTTTGAATGAGTAAGGTTCTGTATAAACATTTTCATTATGCAAGATTCCCTTGAGAAAAGCATTAGCTGTGCTCTGTTCTAAGCTCTGACATGGTAAAAACTGCTGTACCAAAGATTTCCTACAACAATGGAACCTGGAATTTTAATACTGTACTATTTCAATTGAGCGTTCAGTCATGCGTCATGGGCACCTCTGAACTGAACTAAAATCCAAATTCATCATGCATCATATGCGCCTCTGAACTAATATCAAATCCATAATTTTTCTACCTAGATAATAAATTTTCCGTGCGCGGCTGTTTTTTTCCCCATGTACAGCTGCATTGGCTATCCAAAAATGCTGTACAATTAGCTATTATTGTTTCCTCAGCTCACAACAAACTATTTCAAGTATATTGCGCTCTGGACAAGCACTAAATTTGTGGTGAACTGAACTCAAATTCATCTGCATCATGTGTTGAACAGCAAGTGAGACCAAATGGTGAAATCATGTTACTAACCAAGTGTAGAGCTTGAGGGATGAAACAGTTGTGGGAGAGTTTAGTATTGTCAGTGAGGACAGTGAAGCAGTAATATCCAGAGCAATGGGAACTACAGGTAAACTACCGCAGCTTATATACTAAATGTCTGTAAAACTATACAGTACCCTAAATCTAATGATAGGTACATTATTGGTAAGTATCCATGTGGACAATGGTCCCTACAATGTGATTTATGTATATACATTAGCAGTGGATATCATAGCTATAATCACATGTATGTAAATAGCAAATGACATTAATCAAATGATATCAATACATAGGAATGTGATTTTGGTGATCAGTAAGCTGATGTTGAATATTACAGTACAAAGTACCTGATCATGTGTCCATGATTGCGAGCATATCTTTCAACATCATGCATCATCCTGGATGAACACTCAATCAAAATGGTACAGTATGCATAACCATGCATATTGAGCATTATGTGTCACTTACCAGCTGGGATATAGTAGCCTTTGTATACATCCTCAAGAATACTTTGATGAGGTAAAGCCAGAGGAGTGGAAGGCTGCCATTGCATTGTCTCCGCAAAAACACAGCGAACAAAGGGTAGTTTTTCCTCATCTAAGAAGTCAGGGAAGCGATGAGCACTGATGACAGCATCTATCTCAGCTTGAGTTTGAGCTTGAAATTCAGGATACAGCATCATTGTGAAAGGAAATGTTGAAAGAGTTGATACAATCTAAGCACTATCAATAAGTGTCCAGGGGTAAATACAGCAAGGAATGTACTGTATCTATCCCAGCTAAGGGAATTCTTTGATTATTAAGTGATATAATGGTGTAATCTGGAACACACACCTGCATAAGCAACATCTGCGCAGTTCTGAACCACATCTGTTTCGTCCAAAGCACTGAGGTCGATCATTTAATCTTGGTTAGATTATCATGCACAAATGAGCTCTCTGCAGCTTCCTCCTGCTGTATGATATTAATAAGTTACAATTAGCTAACTTAGACCACTGGCTTTAGACCAAGCATACCGTAGTTTCCTGTAAGTATTTCTTTGAAAAGGCTCTCCCTAAGTTCCGTTGCTGATTTCTTCCACAGTTCTGCCTTTTCCTTGAATTCTGCACCTGGAAACCAATCTGGCAAAACTCTTACTACAGTTCACGCGAATCAATTTCTACAGGTCCCGTAATTGCTAACCAACTTAAATAATGGGAGAGTATCAACCAAGAATGCATTGTCATTCATATCTTCGATAAATACACGATCTGCAGCTTCTGCAAGTTCAACATAGTGGTCATTTTCCGGATGGACATTGTAGCCATAAACAATCTTACAAGATGATTAATCCAGCAAAACCTGCCAATCTATGGAAATGCAAGACATACCGCCGCAGCTGAGAATTGAATTACTCCGGTTTTGTGGATAACCGCTGAAGCAGACCTCTTGTAATCGTTTGTTGGATAGTGTCTTTTAGTAACAGTGGCGTAAAATTATTGATGGAAATTTCGACAGTGCCTTCTCCAATAGCCACCATAGGGCATGAGCCCTAGAATCCATGTCCAGCCATTAACCCACAAATTATGAGATTGTTCAAAGAAATATCACTCAATACTGCAGTAAATACATCCTATCGCTTGGCTTACATGGGCGGTCAGAGAATTTTAAGGATCTTTTATCTAACAATTCCTTCACCACTACCACTGAGTTGAGGACAATCATATGCTGGCCAAATATTTTGAGATAAACTATTTCACCTAAGAAAACCAGGGTAAGCAAAATTCTCGAAATTCTACAAGAATCAAGGACTACTATATTACATCGGGAATAAGTGAGCCATTCGCGTTCTTTAGGCATATCAATCAAATTATCGACAATTGGTATTCCTGCAGGACCAGGTGGCAACAAGGTGGAGGGGTGCATGAAGTGGACTGAATATTGCTGAATGGCGTAGGCAATGATCATCGCCGCAATGATTGGCAACATATAAAGCATTGTTGAACTCGTATGTTGCGGGAACTCTTGGGGGTAGCTCATACACCTTTCATGTCCTTTCAAGTCAACATCTTCAAAATTAGGAAATCAAAAATTTTGATCTCAGTTACCAGGGAGTCACACTGACAGCGTACCAGCGCCAATGATAATTCAGGCTCTGGAAAACTGTGGGAGGGATATAGATAGGGCAAATAAGCAATGATCTTGACACCAAATAAGTATAGCGCTCTTAGAAATCCATACATTCAGATGACTCCTTAGAGTCCGAAGGGAGCCCCTGGTTCGATATGTAGATGAACACTTGTGTTCTGAGGACTTGGATCCAGTTTCCGAGGCTGCCGCATGGAAGGCAAGCTCTCATTTTGATGGGAATCTTTCTGCGAGTAGATGAAGTATCAGACAGGACATCAGCAAAACCTGTATTTTGCATTTTAATTCCCACAGCAATACTTAAAATTCCAGCTCCAGACTCAGCGCTGGCCAGCGCTTGCCAGTGCTGTCAGAAATATAAAATCATACATTATTTCCACCATCTGAGTGCTGGGACGCTGGAGCGCTGGGAACTCTGGACAGTTCGCTCAAGCACTGCCCACGTCATACAGGTTTTGCTGATGGATCCGAGGATCCGAGTATTCTGATCCATTTTGGCAAGCATTTGTTGGCTCTCAGTGTCGTAATAGCCATATCTAAATCTCCTAGTCATATATCCCAAGCATTGCTACTTATTTTGGTAGTGAAATGTCCACGTTGACGGTAACTCCGCACAGTCTCGGAGGTAGTAAGGTCTAGGCTATTGAACTGAGATCATGATAATCATAATATGTAAACCAGTTAACATATATAGACCTATGGCCAGCCTAATTCCCGTCACGGACACGTCATGCTACTGTACACTGGTAATAACAACTTTCATGTAACTCGGCCATTGTAGTTGGACAATGTTGAAGTCAGCTGTAAAACCTCTCGGGACCCCGGCACGGAAGGCTGTACCACATAATAAAACTTCCATCCTTCCACTGTAGATGTTCTCTCTCTCTCTCTCTCTTGTATATTTGTGTTGGCGAAAACCAGGTTGTGAGTCCGTTACGGGCTTCCATCTGATATCAATACTGGTCACGGTCAGGCTCGGTAATTGTTTCAATTGCACGGTTTTTTGTTTCTGAGGAAGATGAAAGGCTGTTCAATCTTTTACCAAAGCGTTGTACACTTTGGCTGAATTCGCGACCAGTCGCTAGGTACGGAGGGGTGCTATCATGGGTTTTTGCGCAAAATGCTAGCCGTCCATCCAATCGGAGTTCTTGGCCTGCAACTGGATTATCTCAGGCATGTCGTCTTCATCCACCTAAGATCTGTTCATCTTCTGCTGAACAGTGACACACTTCGTCCTAATTGTAGACTACTGACCTAGTATGCAGTGTTACACATGAAATCTGCAAACAATTTTTTTGAAGCGGCTCAAGTTTTTTGAAACAGCTGCAAATGCGCAATTTTTTGATTCTGAGGAAGATGAAAGGCTGTCCAACCTGAATCTCCTTTGAGCAGCAGAACTCAGAAAAGCGCTCCGTGTCTCACCGACACAGAGCCAACATTAGGACGCGGGTGCTTGATCTCAACTACAAACTTACTGCAGCAGGCCCTTACCACATACCGTACATCTACATTTGAATTATACCGTTCCAACGTCTTGCGCTACTTGCACACACATCACACTGATTGGATTGATCACAATTCACGGACATAAGGTGAATCAGAAGATCAGAATTTCGTCATTAGCGAAAAACATCAAATATTTCCTAAAGCGTTGCACAATATGGAAAACTTAAGAAGCCATTCCACCTCGAGAAGTTCACAACCGCCACCACGGATGCATATTAATTTATTTTCCACGGTCAATTTGGCAGAACAAGGAATTCCGCGTTCATCGAAATCTTTTTGGCTGCTTTAAAAAGGGTAGCCCGCTCAGGTTAAACTTGTATAAGTGTTTCTGTTTATTTCCAAGTAGCCCAAGTCGCTCAAATCCAACACACCAAATCATTAATTCGGTTGAATTCGTGACCAGTCGCCAGGTACGGAGGAGTGCTATCATGGATTGTTACGCAAAATGCTAGCCGCTCCATCCAATCGGAATTCTTGGCCTGCAACTGGATTATCTCAGGCATGTCGTTCTTCATCCACCTAAGATCTGTTCATCTTCTGCTGAACAGTGACACACTTCGTTCTAATTGTAGTAGTATGCAATGTTACACATGAAATCTGCATCAGACGTTGGTCTCGTGAAATAGTTTCCCGGAGCAATCTGAGTAGAGCATTGCCACAAATGTAAATTTTCTTATAAAGATGACAGACATCAGCTTGCCTTTAGCAATCATGAGTTTGCCAACTCCCGACCTGGTGGTGCGTCCGTCTGCGCTCGTGTAAGTCCGTTCAGCTTCTGTCATGAAACTGTCTTCAACTTCGTTTATTCCTTAGAACGGGCCCTCTAGTACGTATAAATTGACTTACGACCACGGGCAATAACAGATGCTTATTCCATGACAGATCCCAGCCCTTAGTATCAGCTGTATGTTGTTCACAGCTTTGACCATTCAAGTCTGTCAGTTGGGCTATTCTCTTGAATCTGCTACTGTTTTCATCTCGTGCTCCAGACACGTACCACCAGAGATTCCCTCGTGATTCAGTTTACGTCAAAGTTCTCAGTGAGTAGTGTTTCATTCTTCCACTGGAGCATTTTCCTGATTTCCACCTTTGTTCTTCAGTTGGTCTGGTATATCTTCTAGACTTTGTGCAGATCATATTAATGCACGAGTTCTGCTGGGATGTCTACGTCACCGGGATTGGTGTAAAAGGGGGTGTTCCAACTCCACAACCGGATACGGCCGTGCATAGCATGATCACCGGCATCAGTATGTTTCTTCCTCACCGTCTAGTTGAGTGTCGTTGATTCTTGGTGGCTCATCTCAATAGTTGCTGCCATGGTCCAGATATTCTTTGCATGGTACGCACAAGTAACATGCAATGATCAAATAAGGATAACAATGGTAACAGGAGGGTCTACTCCTTGAGAAAAGAGAGCATCATTGTGAAAGGAGTTGCAATTATTATTGTTTTGGTGAGTACAGTGTCTGTTTGATACATGTGTGTGTTGATGTTTTTTTTTTGGTGAATATTGCATTTGTAGCTTGCTGTAGAGCAGTGCACATCATGTGTTACTGGGGTTGGCTTAGTATGTGTTGTACTTGTTGCTAATCTTTCTCCACAATACTGACTCCATGTTTTCGTTTTCCAGTACCTGCATGCAGGCGCTGATATAGCAAGCGTAGCTCTTCTCGAGAAAGGCACAGCCTTGACCAAAGTAAGTTGATGCACGGACTTGGAAGAGTTCAAATTTCCCACTCCTTCTCATCTGACAGGCTTGGTTGATTGGGGCTGTCATATGTGATCTAATCATTGCTACTGCAATGTCAACAATTGTGAGCTCCAGCCAATATCCTACTTATAATCTCTCAGCATGTTACATGGTCTAGCTCATCCAATACAGCCGAAGTTCAAGAATCAGGCAGACCAAAGCTCTTGTCAAGAGCCTTATAGTGCGCTCTGTGGAAACTGGTACAATGACTTTTGTTTTCACAGTGATCAACCTGGTTTTGTTTTTATTGTTCCCAAATAACTATCTTTATATGATCTTGTGAGTGATGGTATCTTGACGGTTTTTTTAAAATAACCTGACATTTCGCTGCCGGTCTGCAGTGACCGATCCATCTCAAAATTGTGAGTTTACACATTGACTACTTCCTTAAAGATATATGCTTGATTAATACAGATACTCCAATGCGTTATTGCTGAGTCTTAATGCAAGACAATCTGGAGCTAATATCAGTACAACAAACTGGAATAGCATGGATATGTCCAGCAGTCGCAGCGCTAGCAACAACAATACCTTTGGGTTGAAGGTGGTGTCTAGTGCAGCAATGAAGTCCAATCGTGGCTTTTCCTCTTCACGCGGCACCGGTGACACTATTCATGTCTCCAAACAGACAGATGTTCACATGGATGAACATGTGGGTGTTTTTGCAACCTTCATCTCAAATGGGTTGACAATGTACTCTAGTACAAGCCATCTGCCACTTATATTGCAGAAACAGATACCCACATGGACAACCAGGTTGATGCTCTTCTCTTGACCCCGTTGGTATTGTTGACCCCTTATTCTAGTACAAGCCATCTACCCCTTTCATCGCAGAGTCCGTTTAGTACATCAGCTGAGGAAACAATGGCGTAGTCATCAGTGTCAGTCGGTGGAACAGTACAATCTTCTATACATATATATATATGCTGAGATGCTGAGTGCTACGAGATTGGTTCTCGATAGCTTTTTTCCTTCATGGTATACTTATCAGGCTTCATAAATTATCTTGGATACTTATACTTGCTTACTAGTACCAGTTGTTTAAAACCTTTATGATCACTCCTTGCACCTAAATAAGTGAGAGAATTTTCAGTCAAAGCCATCATGATGAACTGCTTGAAATCTTTGCGGAAATTGCATGATATAATGGCACTTTTTGTAAAGTTTTTGTCAGAAAACAACACTTTGTCTCTGTTTAAGTACTTTCAGGTGTGACATGACTTTCAATGATCACTTTCACTTTTCACTTGCTTTCCACTTTCACTTTTAGATTAAGTTCAACTTGTAGCAATGAGTAGTCTCTCATCAGTAAAATTTGGTTTTTTGCTTACAGAGTCCCAGAGCTCCCCTCCAGAGCTTGCAACAAGAGGTGTTCAAGAATTTAGGCGCTCATATGACCTTAGGGGGTGGGGGTGGGGTCTGAAGGGTCCTTAAATCTGAAACATTTTTAGTGGTATACAGTCATTTGCACCAGGTTTAACAACTCAAATTGGCATTGCGAAAAAGGCTTGAATCTGCGATTTCGATACGCCCTCGGACGAGCAGTTATGTCCGAAGTTAATACGAGAATTCACATGGAGGTGACTATCAAGAACAGAAGAAGAGTGGGAAGACGCTGTGCGCTCGGATTTAGTATTACGTTCCAGCTATTTAAAAAAACCTGGGCCGCATCGAAATTTTACTCAAGTGATACAATAAATTCAATTCTACTATTGATGCACTGGTAATGCAATCGGTACTAGACCAGAAGTGCAATCCGATGATAAATCTTTTTCGTCTGAATGCATTTCGCTGTTCCCCTTCAGAATTACAATATAGGCTCTTATACATGTAGTGTGAAGGTCAGTCTATATATATGGGCAAGATGACAGCAAGAAAATATTCAGCATTTTTGCGAAGTTTGAAAATCTCACTACATTGGGCTTTTTATGCCGGTAGAGGTGGACAAATTTTTTGTACTTTTGAGGCTTAGACGGGACATTTATATAGACTAATTAGGGTGTCCTGAAATTATCTGGCAGTTTTCATTGAAGTTGAACACTCTCAAGCAAGGAAAGAGAGGCGAAAGTGCAGCTTCGGTGATTGCCGACGCCTGCCAAAACGCGATTGCATTGCCTGCGAATTTTTACCTCTTCTTGGTTCAGTGCTGGCTGGACTCAACGTTCACCTAAAATCGTCAAACTCAGGAAGTACATACTTTAGGGTATGTACAGCTTAAGTTCAAAAGACGAAGCCCATTGGTTGATATTTGCGGAAGTTTTATGATACGGACATTTGCGATTGCAATTCTAGTACATCAAAAGTATGGGCGAATGAATCAAACGGAGTAGCGAGTGAATAGAGAACTGTATTAAACGAATTTTTGAAGTGGCCTAGATTTTTTTAAACAGCTGTCAGGACTGATAATCTTGGCCGAGATGTCGTTGTCAAATGGAACGGATTTTAGCGGCATCGCGGGAGTACTTCTCGATCTCGCTTGTCGCTTGAAATGGGGACAATTTCTCGGAATTCTCCGACGATTGCCCTAACGGACGCTTATTCTTTCTTCTTACATCTCTGATTCTCTAAACTTCGCACATATCGCTTTTTGTTTTCCAATCACAAATTCACGAAAGCTTCAAGTCCTGCCTCCAATACTACCCTAGTTACGATGCTTTCTTTTCTAATTAAGGAACTATCGAAAACTCGAGCCTGCTGGTTCGTTATTGGATATCTTCCTTGTCGGTCGCTACTTCCGCTCTAGACAATTACAAACGAAAATTGTCACCTAAGGACCTACAGCGTATTCACACACCGAGCGACCTCCACTCCCTTCGTCTACCCTGTTTCATTTACGATGACTGCGGTCCAAGCGAGCCTATGAATACCATCTGTAACTAGATCTATCACCGCCAACATTACGGAGCTATCACGAGACGCAGCCAGAGAGGGTAAAGGTGTCGGAGTATACGAATGGAATTTTCGCAAACAGGTCTGGAGCATACGCAGGCAAGACGCAGAATGGAGGTCGAATGTATCCGTATCTGAATCCGTGAACCGGGGAAGCTGATTGTGCATACCGATACCATTAAGGACACCTTTCATGGCTTTCGTCACCCTGCATACCCTAATGACCTTATCCCTTTGACCACACACATCCCTATCTCCATTCAGGTTCCTCGGAGTCGCTAGTCTGCACAGATGCCCATCTTTCGTCTGAATCTATCTGTGGGAGGTATACGTGGTCGATTCCCTGCTCCGCGAAGTGCTCTTCCTCTGCACTACGACGCTCGAATCTAGGTTTGAGAAGGTGGAGACTGCCAACACTGCTTGTGCTCGCACGCTTGTGTTTTCTTGCTCACGAACGTGATCTATTCGTAGGAGAGGCCGCCGTTGTCTCTCTGCTGAGTTAACCTCCCACTAGCACTTTCGCAAAAGAGGATAGTGTACCCCCACTACAAGATTCTCCTTTGCCTTCGCAGGTTGAACGCTAATCCAGAGCTGTCTACTAGTCTTTCTTACCCCTCAGGGTGCGGCGAGCGTTCCCGGGTCACAGTGGAAGCTACGGAGGCTGACAATAACTGTATGTTATGTTGTGAACAAGAATGGTATGTATTTTCTTTTTGGCTGCCAGTACCTGTACGTACTAATTCAACTTCAATCACAGCTATTTTGACACATCTACAGCAGAACGCAATTCCCGCTAGTAGCAATCATTTCCGCCTTCAAGTCCTTATGGCGAGTCCCATCTTCTGAATCTACTCTGTACGCCCACACTGAACGTTCCAAGCAGAACGACGGAAATCACTCGCTTGCATCTTCTCACATACATGACCTGTATTTGTGGCATTGGGACGCGATACCTGGCTTGTTCTCTGTCCTATCCAAGTTGAAGTCATTGTGGAGGCCACCAGCGCCATCTCTGTCCCTGAGCTCCCACTCGCAACAGAGGATGGCGTAACCCAGTTCACGGTGCATCTGACATAGATGCTGCTAATGTTGATTCAGGATCTTAATAAGGTCCAATAGAGGTTGTCTACTTGTGGTTTTCCTCAGGCATTTCAGTATGGTGGTTCAGAAAAGCCTGATTTTGTACGCATAGTGATTTCCCTATCTGCCTATGTTTATAGGAACCTAAACGTTCCTTATAACATGGAGGTGGCTGAGGAAAGAAAGTGCAGTTTTCTTGTCTTGTCTTCCAAACACTGTATGTGCTAATCCAACTAGCTGATATTAAAGGTGCATTGATTACTGTATGGGTGAACCCAGTTCAGCAGTGCCATTGGTAGCACTGTTGCAACTGCCCTTCTGTACCCTCCTCATCTTCTCTACTTTCCTATTTCAAGCACCTCATGAGGGCCAGTGACTGTGACCAATTGTACAAATATCATTTTTCATAGGCATAGGGGAAATGTTTACAATGATGCAATGGTTTAAATTCACTGTACAGCTCAATTAATTATTTTTCATTGAGCAGGGTTTTATGATTATTGGAACTTCATGCACATCCATGTGACTGCAAGCTCTTTTCATACTCATGATCCTAAATAATCTAATTGATCACATCCAGTCCATTGATCAAACCACAATGGTTCTGATACTTATCACACACTTTGGTCTCCATTCCATTCAACTCAGCCCCAGCTCCTCAATAATCTGACAACACTTCATTTTTTCCTCACCCAGGGATACAGATGGGAAGCAATCCTGGTTGTGTGCCTTACTTACAAAATCAAAATTTCATGGGCAATTCTTCTTTCCAAACATTGCCAATTCCTTCAATTCCTTCATTTCCATCAATCGCCAATATGTTCTAAAATGTCATTCCAGGCTGCCCCAATTTATGTCTTCTTAGTTAGACCAAAGTGTAACAATCCACTATCTAATATGAAGTGAATCCACAGGAAATCCAAGGCCTTGAATTCCAGGGGCCTAGCCTGGAGTCCATGGTGTGACTAAAATAGAGTAGTCTATGGAATTCATGAACTACAGACATCTATGGAATCCATGGACTACAAAATATAGTAGTTGATGGAATCCTTGGGTGAGCAGTGAAACTTAATGAGCAAATTTTGCACCAAAATAAGGACCCAGTGCATGGGAATGACCATAAAAGGCAACACATAGAGTGCAGACCTATCCCATGAAAATTTTCATAAGTTTTTGACTAATTATCAGATCTAATGAGTGATTTTTGGACAAAATAAGTGCCAGCAGGCACACTGTAGGAGCAGGGGGGTGGGCATGTTCAAAACAGGTGCTGTTAGGTGCACTATAACAACCAGTGATCAGCAGCAAAACCTGTATTTTCGCTGGAGGTCTCCAGAGATCTCTGGAGCTTGACAGCTGTCAAAAAAACTGTCAATTTTCTCCAGAGATCTCCAGAGGTCTCTGGAATAGGGTACCTTTGCTCCAGAGATGTCCCAAATGAATGGGTTTTCTCCAGCAAAAATACGGGCTTTCCTGATGATTAGGATTGGCAACTATACATTACCTAGTAGCGGCGGTGCATAGGTATCCTGTTATAGACAACATATGCAGTCTGAACACTAAATTGCCACCAGGAAGGTGGTAAGCAGGTCATGTGCCTCATGGCTTCTGATTTCTCACAGATTGTATGGTTGAATCTTTCAATTCTCCCATTCTGCTGGTGTTCATATGGAGCCAATGTTCCCAGTATGATCCCTTTATTGCCGCAAAATTGCCTGAAATCCTTAGTGACAAATTTGTTATCAACTCTTATTTGTGTTATTTTGATAGCATCTTGGAGGTCCACAAGATTGTAGAGTTCCTTGAACACTTCAAATATGTCAGGTTTGGCAGCTAGGAGGTATCCTGTGCCATATGATGAATGATCATCAAGGATATTCAGTACATATTTGTGCTTATGATACGAAATAGTGGGAAACTCTATGATGTCCATATCGGACTAAATCAAAGAGTATTTCGGCACATTTCTCACTATTGGGATAACTGCGCTGGGTCATTTTACCCTCAGCGACAACCAGGACATATTTCTTTGTCCTCGTTTGGGATATTTACTTTAGGAAAACCACCTGTTGCCTCAGATGCGTGTTGTAAAACATCTTTTGAAGGATGTCCAAGGCAACAATGCCATATACTCAGGGCCATGGAAAGTGATGGCCCACCTGTTTTTGAGCAATATCTCAACAAAAAATGGCTATTTTCATTAGGTCCAGGTTGTGGAATTTATCTGGAGTGCATTCATGACTTTCTGACACTGGTTGTGAAATATTTGTATGATAATTAGCTGCTATATAAGTAATTCTTGAAAACTCCCAAAATCTACAGGACTAGGAAATTTTTTTCAAGCCAAGCCGTGCTCACCTTTGGAAAGATCAGGATCAAAATCGGGGTTAGCATTCTTACCTTAAGAATATCATCAAATCTGGTGCTGCAATTTGAGTTGCAAATGCATCAGTTTTGCCAATTTTCCGCTATTGTTGGCATTTTAGAGCAACTTTGCAAGCAAATTGGGACATCAAATTGAATGATTTTTTTGATGTTAAATTGGTGACCCCCATTTTCGAGGCTGCTCTTCTCAATGGTGAGTACAGCTTGGCTTCAAAAAAATTTCCTAGTCCTGTAGATTTTGGGAGTTTTAAAGAATTCCTTATATAACAACTAATCATCATACGAATAATTACAACCAGTGTCAGAAATTCAGAAATTTACTCCAGATAAATTCCACAACTTGGACCTGGTGAAAATTCCAAGTTTTTGTTGAGATATTGCTCAAAAACAGGTGGGCCATCACTTTCCGTGGCCCTGAGTATCATAGTCAATAGTTTTATGAGCAATCAGATTTTTAGGAATTCTGATGTTTTTGGGAATAGAATCCTTAAAAAGGTCAATCTTGCTCTTTACTACTTTGGTTTTTAACCAATGTAGAGCATCTGATGAGTTCATGGGGTAACACATCATGAAGATCTTATGATTGCTCTTAAACCTAAGTCACATTTTCTTCTCATCAACATAGGCATAACTGCAGCGCAAGATGCTGCCTTGTGAGAGAAGACAATGTGGTGAATGTGGTTGGTAAAATACTGGTTCCAATTTAGTAATTTGGGTGACATTATTTTCATTGGTATGTTTGATGAGAACAACTCCAGGATGTGTAATATAAGTCTTTGACCGCTTGTCAGCAGTCTGGATCTCTATTGGTTTTTCTAATTGTTTTAATTCTGTGAAATCCAACTTATATGGCAAGGTATGTATTGATGCACCTGAATCTAAGATCCAGATTTCTTCTTTATACTTTGCGCTTAAAGTGGCAATCTCATCTTTGACATCAGCAAACAGAATATATTTATTAAAAAATACAAGCGGCAGTAAAAATAAGTCCAAATGGCCGTTTTGGCCTTGTGTGATCCGTGCTATTGAATTATTTTGTTGCAATTTTAATGAGTCAGGAGATTTTAGTAAAGAAGAATTAACTTGCCACTGCATGAAGGGGTCCTCATAATCAAATTCCAAAGCTTCCATCTCAAAGTCATTAGGGGCAACAGAAGCTTGAGCAACTTCAAGTGACTCAAAAGCTTTCTTCTTCTCTTTGTACTTCTTACCTCCTCGGGATCCACACTTCTTTCCATTATTGGGCTGAGAAGATGAACCAGATTGCTGGTCCTGCTGCGCTGCTTCTTCTGTTTCCAATTGGGATTGAAGTGGTGGCATTTAACACCACTGATCCAAGATTGAAGGGAGGTTTGGAGGTGTGCTGCCTGGTGATGCAACAATTCCATTCATTTTTGATCAAAGTCAAAATGTTGGAAACATTCCAGTTATTGCCATTACAAGAGATGAGAACTGAAGTCTTGAACCCTTCCCATGATGAACTAGGAAGAGCTGCAAGATAAAGTAGAACCTGCAAATTACCATCAAGTTTGATGTTTGATTCAGTCAGACTGCTGAATGATTGAAACCAGGTTCCCAAGGGCTGGAAGTGGATGGCAGAAAGGAGCTCTGAATAAACACCTGCAACTACCTATTTTACCAAATTGAGCTTTGATAGCTTCCCAAAGTTCCCTGGAATTCCTATCATCACCATCTGCTTTAGTCGCTAGGTGATGGTATTGATAGGGAATTTTCATGAGGATGGCACCAATGGCTTGCTCATCTGCTTCATTCTAGGCATCAAATTTGGTTTGGTAGTTTGGGTCATTGGATTCATCTGCTAGAGCCACAGGTTTGGTTTTTGTCCCATCAACATAGGGCCAAAGTTTGGCAAACCAGAGATAGGCTTTCATACCAGCAGCCCGAATAGTCTGCTTACTAGCATCATGCATGGGAGTGCTGTGGAGACCAGATGTGTTGTTAATGGTGGAAGATGTGGAAGACATTTTGAAAAATTTGGGTTGATCTGTAAAAGACAACTGATCAGTAGCTGTTATTATCAAACAGCTATGAAAGCCAAATTGCACTCATGTCACATGTCACCTGTACACATGGTAACCAATGATTGCTTTTTCATCATTAGATCTCAGCCATTCCATCTGAGCATCTGATGTATCTAAGATCTATCTAAAAAATCCTGTATGGCAGATTGAAAGATCTCATGATGAGCAGCAACAATTAAGTGCGCATCTATCATTTGATCATTTAAGGGACTTAAGCCATCAGGGGGGGATTTGTATGTAGATCTATCTAAAAAAGATGTATCATGATAAAAATTTGTATAGTAATCAATGTGCCACAGGGTTCACATCAATAAGGGAGCTGTGAAGCCTTTAAATCCTTCTTAAGCATACTGGCAGGAGTAATGTAAGGCTCAGCTGGGTACCTGGGTTCATGAAAGACAAGAAGGTTATCGAAGGTTGTTCCTGGTGAATTTTTCCTTCCATAACTACGTAGCTGCAAGGACTAGTGTTACACAGTTGCCTGCACTAATGTCTTCGGACATGTACCGCCAAAAAAAAAAAAAAAAAAAAAAAAAAAAAAAAGAAGAAAAGAAGGTATTGTATGTAAATTTTGGGGCTTGAATTCATGCTACAGCCCAACATCATGACCATCCTACAGCAATCACCAACCACAGTCAAAGGCTAGGGACAGCCCTCAAGGTGTACATGAACAGGGCTAAAGGCAACCTGATCATTGTGAAGCACAACAACAAGAGGGACTCGGGGCCCATAACCTGTTGCACAGCATATAAGCTAGGAGGCTCAGTGACTAGCACTCACCAAGTGGTTAAGCTTGTAGAGCAGATAGAGAGAGGTAAAAGACTAGTAGAAGTCATTATCATTAGCAGTACTACTGGAGTTCTTATATACTGTAGTACTGTATTTGTTACATATTGCCTGTTGCATAATCATCTGGACATTGCCAAATGTTTTTCCTTTGTTTGTCTGTCCCAGGCACAGTCCCAGAGTGTGGTTGTCCTGGTCACTCCCATTTGCTTCTGTGACTTTTTGGCCCAACATCATGGGCGGCATGGGCAGCATGACCTTGATGTGACCGTGCCTGGGACAAACAAACAAAGGAAAAAGATTTGGCGATGTCCAGATGATTATGCAACAGGCAATATATGGTAGTATCCTTCTAGTATGTTCTATGTGCATGACCTAGATATCATCCATAAAGCTACTTACTAAGATACAACTGAGGCGGAGTAAGACTACCTTGGCAATGACTGATAGTGTCATATGACCAAGATGGTGAGTGATATTATCATACGTTCAACACTATTCAATATTGATTCAATACCAAATATATTATTATTTTGAATTGATTCCCTGGCTTGCGAGAGCAAAATACTTTATAAAATCATTTTATTGGTGATTCCAAACACAACTAATACTACAACATACATTCCTGGCTTGCGAGAGCAAAATACTTTATAAAATCATTTTATTGGTGATTCCAAACACAACTAATACTACAACATACATACTCGACTCATCCACCAGGTCCACAAATGGTGTCAAACTGTATACTAATTAACTGCAACCTCCTAACAGTCATCAAATCCTTTTCAATGACACTAAAAGATGTCATCAGATATACAATTAGAACCTCCGAGTCAAAAATTACAGAGAGCAGAACTTACAGTCTGAGTTAAGTTGAGCTTAGTGGGGGGAGGAAAAGATGTTGAACTTGTCAAAACCATTGATTAAATAACATCCAAGGTCCCCATTGCCGTATCCATCGAGCAATGGTCAACCTACAGCATCTTACAGGACCTCATAGGACCTCATAGCATTCCACAGCACTGTACAGTGCTGTGGCTGCTATGGATTGCTATAAGCTGCTATAGGTGCTGTAGCATTCACCCAGGTTCTGCTGATGGACTATCCAGGAGTCACTCAATATTCTCACTTAGTCAGATCAGTCGGCTCCATGGTTTTGACTTGGATGAAATTTGAAACTGAACTGTTTTATAATTGAGCAGGCTTGGAATTGGTTTGATAATCGGAGTTAGAATATTGGCATAGAGACGGCGCTTGCTTCTTCCTGCCTTCCTTCCTTCCTTCCTTCCTTCCTTCCTTCCATTGACTACAGCTATATCTCATGAATATTTACCACCAAGTTCCAAGAATGTGGTCCCAAGATCAGAATCAATCCCTCCATGCTTTGGCACAATTCTAATCATGACCCACTTCCATTACGATGCCTTGCATTCAAAATATCAACCTGCATATCCCGCAGCATACTCTCTGTATCCGGGAATCGAGGAATCCATTTACATCCAAAGTGTGGTGGATGACTACGAATTGTGAATAGTTACATAAAGCAGATGAAGAATATGAAATGCAGAGGCACGCGACGTACTTCATAATATCTATCTTCATCACACCTGGCCCCAAGGTAGGTTCAGGCTCGACGTTCAATGCCCAAAGAATCATACATGTGTCAATGAATAACGCATTATTTGCCACGTTCAGTCCAGGGCATATCCTGGACATACGGATCAAATATTTGCGATGATATAGAGCTGACAAAAAAATTCAAACAAACCTCCGCCCAAATCCGAATGTATAATGTCCCTCGGGTCCACCTAAACCATCGCGGATTTTTGGTGCACACCTGTCTGAATAGTCGATGAACCTTTCTGGACGGAATTCAGATGCATCAGGACCGTAGGTCTCGAGGTCGCGATTGATATCCCTAAAAGATCAAGAGGCAATGAGAATGCACAGGGTTAAAAGCTGAAAGAAAGAATGCAATTACTGGATATTAGGCATGCACGAAGCTCCTTTGGGAATGAGGTATCCTTCGTACCAGTCATCCTAGAAAGAGTTTGAGTTTATCCTTACTTAAATAGAACCATAACAAAATAAACCTCCATCAGGCGGTGGGGAAGTGCCAATGGAATCACTGGCTGCCATCTTAAAATCTGCATTGAAAGACATCAGCCGACGTAGGTAGCCAATTTGGTATACCTTCAAAAAAATTTACCTCCTTGACCATTGCTTGAACGTATACCAATTCCCCCATGTCACCAAAATTCGGGAGCCTGTCTCGTCCTACAACACGATCTATTTCTTCTTGCCCGCGCGCTTGCACCTCAGGAAAGAGGGTCATGGAGTATATAAGCCAAGAGAGAGCGATTGTGGTCTATTTGAACGTGAGAACAATCAGAAGGACATATTAGAATTAACTTGGAATTAACATACTGTCTCGGCGCCAGCAAGGCTACTTGATTCAGCATGCACCAATACGCTTGATCAGGACGGCACTCACTAAAGCATCCCGGCGAGCCAGGCGTTCTCCTTGTCTGACTCGGATCCGTGACCAAGCTCTGCAAACTTGGAACATACATTTGTTTTTTGTTCGTGGTTCTCAGTCTGGTGTCATGTTCATGAGAATACCTTGAACACAAGGCTAGAAAGATAGACATACCGCATGCTTATAATACTCTGTAAAAGTTTCATCGATCATTTTGCGATCTCTCTTCGCGTCGCTCTTCCACTTGGCCATCCCGGTCCAACTCGGAATCCAGTCCAACGCTGGCAGTAGCTCAACGAAGAATGACCCGGGTAGTGCAGCATGTGTAAATCGTGCGGCAATGTAATTCAAAGTGCTTAACACGGGGTCGGAGAGCGACAGTGATGGAAAGCCGTAGATGATCGATACGATGGCGGAAGCGGTGGATCTACGTGCGGGGAGGCAAAGTGAAAAGCCTTAGATATACAGCTCAATTCAGACGAGTGGCTAGTAAAAACATACCGTTCGAAAATATTCATCATGCTCTGAGTGTTGGCATCCGTCTCTGATTTGGACGACGATAATGACAACAGGTTATATACTAGAAGAGTCGCCTCATCTGCTTGAACATGACAATACTCTTTGCTAATTTGAGCATTTAAGACCGACTGGGTCTTGCGACGCATTGCTTGTAATCTGTAATGACCGCGGAAGAAGTCAATGGGAGTGTAATGGATAAAATACAATTATCAAAATCATATTTACTTCTTCCCATAACAGGTCAAGAACAGTGTCAACGGCGCGCCCAGATATTCCAGCACCACAGATTTTGGCCTATCTGAGTAGATCACAGATCGCCGATACAAAAGCTCTGTAGCAGTCGCTCTATTGTTGAGCACAACAACATCTTGGCCCGCGAGGTTTAGGTAGACAAGCGAGCCTAACTACGTGGTTAAAGAAATCCCGATAGAATTGAGACACGATGGAATGACATACCAAACTCCCTCCCCCATTTCCCGAAAGTCGTCCACAGTTTTGTTTTTGGATGATCTCCTAGCTGAAGAGCGTTACCGAGGAATGGTATACCTCTCGGGCCCGGAGGGAGTATTCTAGATCTTTGGCTTAAGTACCTTAGAAGAAATATGATGAGGCCCAATCCAAACGCAGCAGCGTATGGAGCGGAGGGAAACATTCTTTTGCGTCTGAGTAAGTTTACCACTGCGACGAAAAAGGGAGAGAGGTGAGAGATTTGGAAGCGACTTGGACACGTTAAAACAACCACACGATTAATAGAAGTTATACCAATCGAACGAACAGTACTGGTTGACGGCTCAATGGATATAGATGAGTACTGTCGTCATTCACAGGGCCGCGGCGAGCAACCCTACGAGTCTAACTGTGGAGCCATCTGGAACAGAAAAAAACGATACATAATATTCCCACTCATCAAGGGTCTGATAGTAATCAGTTGTCACACTGACGGATGGACAACAGCAAACAGTACCATATGGTGTGCAGGTCAAGAGGATGATTCAGTGGCAATTCAAGTCAGACAGTCTTGTATAAACGGCGTGCTATGCAATCAACCTTGAAGGAACGGAACACCGATAAAGATCGTTAAACCAAGATGGAACCTATGAAGTCATTTTTCATCGTAAAGTGTGTGATCGATGTGCTCAAAAATTGCTGTCAAATTGAAACGGTAAATACACATTTTGTTGAGCGTCATGATTGTTTTCAGATTCCAAACTTAAAGTTTGAAACTGTACATTGAGAATAATTGTATTCAAAACCTTTCCCGAAAAAGAAATTCTTCTGTAAGCTTATCCAACAACAGAATCATGCTTATAATGTATTTTCTTTTTTGAAGAAAACATTTAAGTTGCCAGTCCAGTGTATGGAATAAGAGGTAGTTTTCCCGAATAGCGAATCTGGTGAAATTACCTGAAATATGGCCAATTCACCCAGAATATGGCGGTCCAGAAAATTCAAACCAGAATTGCTTATGAAAAACCCAAACTTCCATTGAGAAGGCTCGCATGGAGCCAGATTTTTGAAAAGAAGGAACTGTAAATTGTTGATACATTTCCTTGTATTTTCACTTATTAAGCACCCAAGCAGGTGAGGTTCCCGGTTAAGCCTGAACTCTACCTTGAAAAAAAACTGTCCACTCGTGAGTCCCTAAGAGCAAAACCATTTTCTTGAAGGTACACCATGTAGCATGGCAATATTCACATTGAATTAATCACAATGTGGATATACATTTGTATCAACAGAGATATAGAGCAGTTCATTGCCACAAACTCACATTTGGCATTTGCACTAGGTATCATACCCTGTAATAACACAAGTTGTTCTTTCACCCATCAATCTGTGTGGACTTACTGCTGCTACTTTATATTTAGGAAAGTAACTAGTGTGTGGCTTGGGTCAGATTGGGTGCCCAAAATGCCAACCCAACGTGGACCCAACCTGCTGGGTATGGGTTTGATGCTGGGTCTGGGTTCTGGGTTCTCTGAGGCTGGGTAATAGCTTTAAATACTCATGAATACTATATATTATGACCTTTACAGATTTATAAGACATATCTGTACCTATGGTCACCTGGGAAGCCCTGGGACAACATGGCATTCATGTTACCTGCTTGTTAGCACAAGCATGTCATTTAAGTGCTCATCCAAGTCAGATGTATGACATAGGCTGAGTTTTTTAATTCCTTAAACAGATAAATTATATCTTGTGATGTACAGTAATAGTTGTAGTAAAATGTGATATTTTTGACCCTGGGTGGATCTGGGTATATTGCCAAGTCTCAGGTCTGCAGAGCTGGACCCAATCTGACATGGCACAGCTACCTAACCCAAAAACCCGGCTTACCTGACATACCCAAGCCATACACTAGAAGTAACTCCAATAGGTTATGGGCTGCAGCCTTAATCATTGATGCACCACACTACATAACCCTTGTTCATGCCATAAAAGCCTAATCCTCCACCATTAGTGAGATGAGTCATTCCACTGCATCAGGACATGTAGCAGCCACTAGCTCATTGAGTAGCAAACCAGAGCCACCAAAGCCAAAGGCAACAGACAAAAATGCACCTTGCTCATTAATGTTGCATATAGCAGATGCTGATGAAAATCAAGACATATTTTTCAATCCTGAAGACAGACAGCAGTGGCTGTGCAAGAAACAACCTTGCCCAAATTTGTTATGACCCATTGCCGATGGTCATAACCATGCCTACTATTTTTCTTCCATTTATATATATATATCTCAGCTATACCTTATTCATTACTTAACCATGATTTTACCTGGGATTAACCTCGGGGATCTCGGGCATCAGGTGACATTATCCAATTACATAATCTATACAGTGCCATAAGTTGTACAAACACTGGAACAGTATAAATACTGTAGCTATTTCCCTGTAAAGCCCCAGCTTCCGAATTCTAGTTTTTATCTGCATCAGCAAAACCTGTATTTTTGCTGGAGAAAACCAATACATTTGGAGTGTCTCTGGAGCACTGGAGCTCTCTGGAAAAGTTTGACAGCTTGATTGACAGCTGTCAAGCTCTGGAGCTCTCTGGAGCTCTCTGGAGACCTTAAGCCAGAATACAGGTTTTGCTGATGTGGTTAACCTTTGGGCTTTTGCCTGTTACGCTACTCACTCTCAAAGTCATTATTTGACACTTGATGACCTCTGCCTGAACTCTATTCAGTGGCCTAAGCCTCCGTTGTTGCCATCAACTACACACGGTGACCCTGATGTTGAGCACAGAGTCTATTATATAGACTTTGTTACATATTACATATTGTTATTGAGTCTGAAGGACTAGGTTCTAACAAAATTGGTACAATGCCAAGAGTACAGAACCCTTTGCTAGCTACAGCAAAAATACAGATCCTGAGCAGGAACCATATATCAAGGATGCAGAAGTTGCACAACAGGAACAAAAAAACATGCAGAATTTTTGACAGAGGAACAGAAAGCCTCAGAAGCAAGCATCATCATCTTCCAAACCATCACCTGCTCCGACCCAAATACCAGTAAAAGCATCACAATCCTTGCAGAACCCCACTCCTGCACCATAGCCAGTTCCATTGATCTACCAACTTATTGTCCATCACCATCCGGTTTACTACATCTAGGACCACCAGGCAATCTAGTTGCAGATTCCAATAACAAGAATGATATGTGAAACCAATGAAAGCCTTTGAGAAGGTTACACTTCTAAAGTTGGATGGATCAAACTGGAACACATGGAAAACCCAAGTTGAATTGGCACCCAGACCCACTGGATACCAATAGTTTTTGTTGGTAAAAATTGAGGATGGTCATGAAAACATGCGTAAGGATAATGATTTGCCAGATGCAATCATTGGGAGGTTATTTGATGGGATTTTTAAATACAGTGGGAAACCAGGAAGCAAAACTTGACCGGGTAGCAAAACATCCGCTTATATTGGGCTCAAATCTTGTTTTCTGGGCTCTGTTTTTTTTCTATGATATTAGTCAATGCTACAAGTAATGTTAAGTACATATTAAAGTATATAGGCCAACACATCAAATTTCCAGGAATAAAATAAAGTACTGGAAATTTGCCCCAAAATTCAAGAAAATAAAGCATTTCATGGTCCAATGTCAGGATGCACTATCAGGGCTGGAGGGGGATATGGAAGATGTCCGGTATCATTTCCGCAGTCTGAGATGGTACTTTGAAGTAGAATAGCATTTCTGGCCAATACTCAGCAACCAATTTCGATGGCATAGGCCAAGGAAAAGGGGATAAACTTGAATAACCTGGGAAGCCTAGGTCACCTAGGTTCAAGGGGTATGTAGAAATTTAAGCGCTCATATCACGATAAGGGGGGAGGGGGGTCAAGAGGCTCTTAAGGTCAGAATATTTAACCATTTTAGTGGTTGTTTTCATGTTGAATAATGCTTTAAAGTACCATATATGTACAATTCCACATTTATCCTCTACTAGGGAGCATCGAATCCTCCTTGCAGGACATATGTGCTCAAGAGGTGTTCAAGATTTTAGGCGCTCATATGACCTTAGGGGGGGTGTGAGGTCTGAAGGGTCCTTAAATCTGAAACATTTTTAGTGGTATACAGTCATTTGCACCAGGTTTAACAACTCAAATTGGCATTTTTTTTTAGACCTGGTTGGAATTAGAAGCTTATAACCCTCTATATACAATGGGATTTTCCCCTTCAGAGGACTTATCACAGCTTGGTTGTTGTAGAGGAGTTTGGTTTGCTGGGGAACCGAGACTAAGCAGTCGTGAGGAGAGAGACGCGTCGAAGGGTGAATCGGGATGGCTGGAGGTGTCTACAGGCACCTGGACCAAGAGTGAGAGGGTGTTGGGGGTATTGGAACCAGCCAAAGAGATTTATAGATGCGGAATCGATGTCCGCGTAGCTAAACAATGAGAGCGGATAAAAAGAACTACTGGACATGACAATCCAAGTAGCTGTAGATGATCAAACAGATCAATTGGTGCAGTAAGCAGAGAATAAGCTCGAAATGCGTAGCGGTGACTAGCCCTGCAGCTTACCACTCATTGGTAGTTTGGGACAGGAAGAACATATTTATTTGTTTGGACGCGAGGTCCTTTATACTCGAAAATAAGTACAATTTGGTAAAGAGTATATGAACATACCTGTGAGTTTAAACCATAGTTTGATTTCCGAGTATAGTATGATGTTCCATCTCGCATAGGACGCTCATATAGAACAATAGTTGTACCATTATACATAATGTACCCTTCTTTCCACAAGGCACAAAAGCCAAGATCCTGGTCTATCCACTCCTTCTCCTGCTCCTTCTCCTTGTCAGTTAATGGCCATACAAAGATTGGCTGTAAACATTCAATTGCCTGATGACAATGCTCAGTGTAGATCTCCACAGATCCCTCTGATACACCACAAATATGTGCCATATCTCTTACTCCATTTGCATTTCCAAATTGTCCCATTCAATAAAGCCTGACAGCCAGCTGTCCCTCAACTGGAGCTTGGCTGTTGTTGGAACCGTTAAAAAAGACCAGATAGTTTCCAATAAGAAACAAGTATGCTTGGAACATGAATGGAGAGACTCGGGCCATATCAATAAAGCCGCCATGAAGCAGAGGATCCGCTGCATAATCCACCAGAAGGTCAAGCTGGCCACATTTGGTAGCTGAGATTTGAGGATTCAAGTAACGAGTTGTCTTAATTAGATCTAGCATTCCCAGGTCGAGGGTAAGATTGTCATCCTCAAAGTCATCATCACTAGCATCAGTGTTGAGTGGTACATTGTGTTTCTTCTTTATGCAGCGCTTCTTTTGAGGTGCAGGAGGATGCTTAACATGAGTACCTTCTGAGTTGTTCTGTTCTTGCTCAATCACTGCTGCCGTCTGCAAACCTCTCTGATGCTGTTTTGGTCTGACATCTATGGTAATGTTAGCTACCAGTCACTTACAGGAAGATAAAACATATCTTTCAACGATGACAATCCATCAACTGAGTATCCAAGTTTAATGATGGACACGAATCCGGATCCAGAATAGGTACCTGCAGGTATGTCCATCAAAATACCCACAGGTATTCGACCTGCGGATCCCGGTACCTGCTTCCCACAGGATCTGGCACAGGTTACAGGTCATCCTTTGGGATATTTTCATTGACCTGCAGGTACCTGTGGATCTGGCATCAATAAGAATTTTACTACTCAAGTACTGTAAATATTGGGTAATTTCATGCAGATTTGACTGATATTAGTACATTCATACTTAATGAAGTTATTAGCACTAGCATTTGACTAATACCAGTCACTATTGACTGTACATATTAGTACTACTTGTTATACTAGATGTACTACTTATTGTTGTTAATGGCATTTACCTGTGGATACCTGCAGGTTACCCACAGGTTCCTGTGACTCTAAAACCTGTAATATCCATGGGTATCTGCAGGTGAAGCATCCGTGGGTTACAGGTGCCTGTGGTTCAGGTTTCTCACAGATAGAGGTATGACCTGGAAGAGCTCAAGTACTCACGGATGCGAGTACAGGTAACCCACGAGTGGCACTTGTGCCACTCTCTGGTTGGGTGTGATATTTGACTCCACACATTGTATTCCCTTGCAGAGTACCAATGGTAGGACAGATTGGACTTTGGGAATTGCAAGAGACATACCTTTCCAATTTGGTAAACTGCCATACTGCAAGTCCACATTGTGGACTCCCCTGCCAAAAATGTCCTTCTAGGCTGTCCATTCAAAGTCCTTACCCAAGCCTGGACCCAAAGCTTCCTATCTGATGACCAGCATATCACCCTGAGTCACTTCAGGCTGCCCCAATTTATATCTTCTGACCTTCTGGAACAATATAACCTCACTGAATGCAAATCACAGTCAGTACCACTGGCCAAGGCCCTGCACAAGGTGGACAACCATCATCAGATCCAACTGGATGATCCTCTATCAGGCTCTCATTGGGTTGTACAACTGGTTGGTGATCATTTCTGATGCTGATCTGGCTTATGCTGCCTCAGCTCTGGGAATCTATAATTCTCAATCTGCTTTCAAACATATGGTGTCTGTAAAACGCATGTTATGCTACCTTGCTGGCTTCATCAAATGGGTTCTAGTAATCATCTATTATCTGTTATTGGGAACATTCCTCACTCCATCTCTCTTGACATGACTGGCTTTTCCGATGCAGGATGGGCTACAAACCCAGATGATTGCCTATCCATTTGGACCATTTCTGGTTTCACAATATTCCTCTTTGGAGGACTTGTCTCTTGGTCATCCTGAAAACAGAAAGCAGTTGCTCTTTCATCCACTGAGGCTGAATACATGGCACTCATGCACATACTGAAGGAGCTATGATAGATTCAGTTGCTTGCAACTGATCTCTTCATTATCTTATCATCTCCATTCCCATTGTTCTCTGACAGGTGTTCTGGCATCCAGATTGCGCACAATGATTTGATGTCTGCCAATCAGTCATTTACCATCACCTAGTTGCTGACGAGTAAGTAAGCGCATCTCACTTGTTGATTGTTTCCACCCATACTCACATATATTAGGAAGTTTTGGGCCAGCAAAATTTGCAACGTTTTACAGCAAATCTTTATGGCATGATGTAGTGTAGAAGTAACTCTGTAGAGCCAAATTTGCTGTACATTATGGCAAAATTTGGAGCAGCAAAATTTGCCACCCCAAAACATCCCTATTACAGTCTAATTCTGCCATATCTTTACCTAGATATGCGCTATACAGAGCCTTTTACCGTCACCTGGTTGCTGAGGATCTGACTCTGCTGTATATTTACCTAGTCCAATTACAACAAGGATAATATCTTGAAAATGATTGGCTGAGTCCCAAGTCTAAATCGAGCCATTTTCCGAAAGGACATGGGCTTGAAAAGCCAAGCGCTGTCAAAAACCAAGCTAAATGGGTGCTTGAATTCCACTTGAAATCAAACGGCGAAACTTGAATACTGCACTCATTATTGCATTTTTTGCCATCTCCTCTTGTCACAATAATCTACGGCAGATCTAATAAACTCTCCTTCTTTTCTTGTTCTTCCCTTTTTTCAACCTCGAAAAACTTGAGAGAAACCATTGTCTAAACAGAGATGGGACATAGGCCAAAATTTATTGCCAATGAGCTTGAACCTCAATACTTCCTTGGTCGCCAGACTTAGAAGCCTTTTAATCCGGCAATCCATGAACAGGTGCAACTTGCAACAAGCTTCCTCAACAGCTATTGGTACAGTACACTGCATGCATGTTTTTTTAAGTTTGCGCAAACTTATGGAAAATACCCGAAAGGTGCTCAATCGGGAAGTTTCCAAACGTATTGGGAAAATTACAAAACTTATAGAAATAACATAAGTTTTGTGTAAGTTCTTCAGTAAGTTTAGAACCTTCCAGATTAGGCTATTTTCGTGTGTTTTCCATAGCTTCACCATCTGTTGAATAAACTCAGGGAAATATGTATGCAGTGGTACCGTGCATAAGTAGTCTCACGCTGCCAGACTGTTTCGATCGACGTGCTGATGCCTTTTTCAAGGCGTCGGTTGAAAAAGGCATCAGCACGTCGACCGAAACAGTCTGGCAGCGTGAGACTACTTATGCACGGTACCACTGCATGCATATCTCCGTTGATGGACGACGAAATGTACCCATGTCTGAGTTTGGACATGCGACTGAAACAGACATGGGACATGGGCCTCAATTTAGAGTCTTAGTCTACATTTATATTGAGCACGTATATGATGAGATGATCTGACCGGGAGAGCTTTCAAGTCGAGATTATCAAGCTGAGGCCGGTGGAAAAAAACACTTTTTCCAGGGAAAAGGTGGACTTCGTCTTCTCACTGAACGCGCCTTAAAGTTCAGCGGGCTTGCTTGCTTGATCTTTTGCGAACCCCCGTTCAACGGGGCAGATACTACGAGCCTTGCAGGATCCACCGTGGCGGAATCAGGTTGTGAGCTCGTTGTGTGATTCCACCTGATATCAATACTGGTCACGGTCCTCGGTAATGTTTCAAATGCGCGGTTTTTTGTATCTGAGGAAGATAAAAGGCTGTCCAATCTCCTTCTCGCAGCAGAACTCAGAAAAGCGCTCCGTGTCTCACTGACACAGAACCACCATTAACATCACGGGACGCGGGAGCTTGATCTCAACTACAAAGCTTACTGCAGCAGGCCCTTACCATCTACCGTACATCTATATTTGGATTATACCGTTCCAATGTGTTGCGTTAGTTGCACACACACTAAACTGATTTCTGTCTGTTGGATGGATCACAATTCACGGACATAAGGTCAATCAGAAGATCAGAATTTCTTCTCCCTTGGCGAAAAACATCAAATATTTCCCAAAGCGTTGTACAATATGGAAAACTTAAGAAGCCATTCCACCTCGAGAAATTTACGACCGCCACCATGGATGTGCATCTTGATTTCCCCTCCTCCTTTGTCCTGCAAAATATCTGTGATATCACCAAGCCAGTGTTCGAACTGAAGAGAAATCCGAACGGTTCACTAGCTAATAAAATGGCTCTTGATTGGTTTCAAAGGTAGCTTGACTCTAATTTTTGTTCACAATACTTACCAATCTCTCTTGTTAGATTCCCTGTCTACGACACCAGAAAAGCTGAACACTGGCTGAAATCCGGAAGGTTTGATGACTTTGCAGCTCTGAGCTTTCCCGATGCAGACTTGTCTCACCTTGAGACATGTATAATGTTCTTCTTCTGGGCATTTTCGGTATGTCAGGTCATTATCCTAGCAGACTGAGTACCCTCTGACTTGTACTGTGTAGACCGACGACCTCTCCGATGAGGGTGATCTTCAGCGCAAGCCAGAAGGCGTAGATGATGGTCATAATGCTTCTCGCAAGATATTGTATGATCCCGATGCTCCACAGCCTTGCGACTCTCCCTATGCGGCTATGTTGTGGGAGTACGTAGATCAAACTTTACCAGCCACTCACCAGTAGGCTGATATGTAGTTCCAGTATTTTGCGGCGCATCAGATCCACCGGTAACCAGGGTACCTTCCGACGGTACAATAACCCATTTTGCAGTCTTCATAACCTAGAAACTGATGCCCAATATCATCAATCATTCTTCAGATTTATTCAAGCATATCTGCAATTCAGCGCATCCCAGATCCAGCAAGCTTCAAACCGCAGTTTAGACCGTATCCCCCCAGTTGAAGAGTTCATTCTGATGCGTAGAGCCACCATAGGAGCTGCTTTGGTCGAAGGTGACTGTTAATACTTTGTAAACCCAAGGTACATCACTTACAATATGCTCACTTGAAAAGCCATGGTGGAATACTCCCTTGACATAGACCTGCCGGAATACGTCTTTGAAGATCCTATTGTCATTGCTATGTCCCAAGCCACAACAGACATTATGACATGGCCTAATGTTTGTGGTTCAATTCAAATTGGGATATTATGCTTACTCTTCATAAAGGATCTCTGTTCTTTCAATGTAAGTTCTCGATTAATGAGAAGGGTCTATCAACTCAGCCAGTACGGACTCTGGTCACAGAAAGAGCAGGCGGATGGTGACTATCAAAACCTTGTTTGTGTACTTAAGCAGGAAAACGGGCTCAGCTTACAAGCAGCAGTTGACATCCTTACTTCCATGATACAGGATCGAGTGAAAGAATACGTGGATTTCAAACAACGCCTTCCGTCCTTTGGTCCAAAAGTTGATGCCGCTTTGAGGAAGTATCATGCCGCACTTGAACATTTTGTTCAGGGGTGTATTGTGTGGTACTACTCCAGTCCACGCAAGTATTGATTCTTCTCCACTGCTCTTTAACAACTGATGAGCATCCGCTCTAGGTTATTTCAAGGATGTCGAGCCACTTGGGAAGAAGGAGGTGGTCATTGAGCTTTTTCTCAAGAAGGATGTAGCTTAAGCTGCAGGATTGGGGTTTGATTGGGACATCTAATGATTTATACATTGTTGTCTCAGCAGCTGTTACTCTTCTGAATTCACTCCCAAACTTAAAGTACAATACTTACAGCTGGGAAAACCCAATGCGTATTCCGTGTGACACCAAATTTGAGGTTTTTTGGGCTGGAATCCATTCCATGCGGTATTGCCAAGGTCCAGGTTTCAGGCAAAATTTATGAACCCGCAACTTGCACCTGCACTTGAGGCTCGTGGTGGGAGAGGGGCAGGCTTGGATGTACCCGGTTCAGATTGTGTTCAGCCTATAAATTTTACTCCAGCCAATATTTTGTTGTTTGTTTGTTTGTTATATCAAAGCTTGGAATGCCTAATGCCTTAACCTTGAGTGGGAGTAAACTAACTTATTTTACTAACTTATTTAACTTATATCAATTCAATCAAGTAAACTGATTTTTTCCCACACTTATGAACTGGCAGATGGGTAAAGTACATGTGTCTCTACAAGTAGTACTTATACCTATGTCATAACTATCAAATATAGTAAGTGTACTATGTTACGAGTCTGGAATGAAATGAAGGATTCGTCTTTATGTACTGCACTCGCGCACTCTCGATTTCCTTTTTTGTTTCACCCTAACCTTAATGTCACAGAGCCTTGAAATCCCCGCCAAATTGGCTGTGACTGGGCGCTGGTTTTCTGTGACTATGCTGGCGCTTAATTTCCCCATTGTTCTCTCATCGCCTCTGATTCACCACCTCCGATCCACCCTTGTTCATTATCTGCTCAGTCCTTTTATTACTTCTGAAATCCGTCACATCTCTCCTGCCTTTTCCTCTCAATCCCTGCCGCAATGATATCTTGGAATGGTTGGTTATTGCAGGATTTAGATTGGATTGGAGTAGTAGCTTGAGCTACTACGCTTTAATGCATGCAGTACGTCCGCTGCATTGTGCTTATTGTTTACTTTATATTTAACTTTTTTCACTTTAGGTCTCTTGTGAAGTAGATGGCTCTCCAGTCCTGCAAAGCTTTCCGTTCTTTTTCACGATCATCAACACGCGTCACAAGCTCAAGCTCGACGTGCTTTCCACTGTCAATCGCCGGCAGTGCAGGACCGTGTTCAAGCTTCAGCTCTTCCATCGTTTGCGGGACCTCCTAACAGAGAGCCTACTAGTCACTCTCAAAACTGTTCTCAGACCAATTCTTATCCTTCCCATATGCCACACTATTATAACCCAGATACGGAGAATTAGGTATCGGAGAGAACGTCGACAATACTGGCGTGCCAGTGTAGCTTCCGTAGCCACCGCCGATAGCAGGGGAGCCAGGGTTGGATTCCATCATCCATCCTGAGCCTTGACAAACCATCTTGCCGCGAGAGCGCAGCTCGCCACCGCCCCATTTGGAACGTAGACCAGCTTTCGCGCCGCGAAAGCTGGCAGCGACAATAACTTCATCGGAACCAGTGACTACCTGGACAGCGCGAGAGGTGATTCGTATGGCATACCACTACGCGTTCTAACCACACCACTGCTACCCCTTCCAGACCGGCTTCACGGTTCCAGCATTCAATCGATCCGAGAGCAATTCAGCTCGATTCTGCCCCATATCCAATATCTAACACGCGTGTAACACCCAATCACCCTCCTTCCAGTACTTACGACATATAAGGACCCTCGCTACAACGCGTTTTTATGGCAATCTACCTTTCTATCCGGAAACTCCACAGGCCCGCACGTCTCGAAATCCATACCCAACTCCTCAGTCTTCCTTTCCGAGTCGCTTCCAACATCGACCATTCCCGGAAACTCCTTCACAAATATCACCCTCGGATCGCTACTATCAGCCCGTTTTAGCCTCAGATATTGCTCACACATCTCAATCCGACTCACATGCCTATTATCCGGCCTTGGAATTGCAATTGCTCACTGACGATTTCGGTTTTGTAGACCCAAATGTGTTCACGTACCCTCAGAACTATCAATTTTCACGATTTTGAAGTTTAGACGTTGTTTATATTCAATAAAAGTGGTGTACATGAGTATTTGAGATCATCGGACAAGGGCCAGAACAACGAGAACAAATATCGAGAATCCCAGGCTGAGCAAAATCCAAAATTTTTTTAAGTCCAGAGTCACAAATTTGTGACTCGGTTGGTGACGCAAGTACTTCTAGGAATCACCTCGTGTGCTGGCACATAGACGAACTTGTGAAGGCAGATAAAACTTGGTTCGCCAAGTTCCCCCTGTACTCCCGCATTTGAAATTTCCTGGAAAAAAACATGCAGTCAGAAATTTGGTCACTTATCAATCATATTGAAGGTCCTACATGGTATGTCACCATTGCCCCTTGTGATTTTAAACATCCCATTTGTATTTACTTTGCTGATGACAAAGAAGAATTTTCTGTTCCATTACGTGCACCTAGTGTATGTTTTTTATTGGTTGGAAATAATCTGGTTGCTGCTGCACAATTTTTCCACTTCATAGTGACATTACAGTATTTTTCAAGGGTGTCCGGGCCGGGAAATCCCGTACCGGGGGTAGGTAGGGTGGGTCCATTGCAAGGCCCGAAAATTATTTTTTGACTGACCCTCAAAATGCATTTTTGTGATGTCCAATTGAGCCAAATAAGCCTAAGAAGTGCCTGAAAAGTATATTTAGACCAGCTACATTGTGTAGAGTGAGTATATACCTTTTTATTGCCTTTTTAGGTCATTTCATGAGTGCTTACAGTTCTTGACCTTGACTAATATAATTTGAGATATATGGCATCCAGAGTGAGGTGAAGAGTTTACAAAGGCTAATTGGTTATGTAGAGCATGTACAAAGGGTAAAAGAGCAGCACAGTAAGGTAAAATGGTGATCAGCGTCTCATGGTTGCCTTATTTGGCAGTCACATGACCCAAAAAATCACGTGAAGGGAGGGAGGGTCCAGCGCCGAGGCTGAAAAAAATTTTCCGACCCCTGGTACAAAATTAATTTTTTCGGACCCCCTTGGAATATTACTGAAGATTTCCAATTGAATACCAACCCCGGTAGCACTTTATCTTTAGAGACAGCTCGTGACAAATTTCAACTCATTTTAGCTGATAAACATCCTTGTATGTTTGCTTTCGGTGCATATTGTCCTGTGATGGATGTGGTTCAGGAAGCCTTGTCTCTTCAGAAACCATTCATGACTACTACCTTAGTATGTGAACAAGGTCATAGGCAACGGAGACAGCCTAGGAATGTGAAAGCTGTGTCATCCATGGCCTTTGAGTCACACAACAACAAACCTTGAAGCATCAATAGGTGTCAACAGCTCCACCTGCTCCTTGGGCTACTAAGTGTATAATGTGCAATGGCACATTGGTAAGGTCATTTAAAATTAATTTTGCCCATGTATAGTAGCAGTGTGCTGTGAAGGTAACCCTGACCTTGTTATTGACCTAACCACCAATTTGACTGTTGATAATCAAACTGGTCCTATCTACTATGACCTTAGAGGCGTAATCTATTGGTGGCCATTAGCCTGCCATTTTACTTCACGATTGATCACCAATGATGGCATGGTTTTCAAACAGGATGGTATGTTGAATAATGGCATACCAATATTAGAAACTGCACTCTCTGCCAACATTGACTTTCGTTTCTGTGGAGGAAAACTTTTGTAAATTCCAACAGCTACTCCTATGGCTGCTAAAAGTCGGTTGCGAAGTTCCAAGACTGATACATGCATGAAGGGTGGACAGGAATAAGCGGGAGAAGGTCAGGAAGGTGAGGGGAAGGGTGAAATTCTTACAGTCTCATAATTGCCTTTTTTCTGGTAATCACATCACCATAAAAATCATGTGATGGTAGGTAGGGTTCAGTATTGAGGCTAAAAGATTTTCTGATCCCTGGTACAAAATTGTTTTTTGGACCCATCACCTCCTTGACATGGACATACCTTGCATTCCATTATCATCAGCATCTGTACATATTATCTACACTGTCCAACATTGTTGTCAACACTGTTATTTACCTACCATCAGCAAAACCTGTAGGACATGGGCAGTGCTTGAGTGAACTGTCCAGAGTCCCCAGCACTCCAGCATCCCAGCACTCAGATCTATAAAAGTGCCAGTTTTGTCTAAACAAATGAGATTCCATCCAACATGAATTAAACAAGGTTAAACAACCATGCTGGGCCAAAATAATGATTTCTGTACAGCCTGAATGAGGCATTGTGGGAAAAAACTGATACTCCCCCCTGCCCTGGTTTGTTGATCTATAGCTGACTATATGCTTACTTAAGCAAAGTGGCTTAACCCTAACCACCTAACCCCTAACCCTAACCCCCACCTACTTGATCTCATGTGTTGACCAGTAGCTAGCCCTACCCTTAACTTTCCCATGGTCAGGTGCTGACTGGGTCAGGGTTAGCTAATGCTAACCCTAACCCTAACTTTTCATAGTCAAATGCTTACTAAGTATGATGGTATGTCATGTGACAACTAATCTTATCTATGTTTCCCATGGTCACATGGTCACAATGTCATGTGACAACATTTGTTTAAACAAAAAGGGCAGTGGCTAGTAGTAATTGGGATGTTTAAATATGTTTAATATATGTTGGGAATGTTCTTGGATGTTTAAGTATAACTGGACCAGATTACTCCATTTGATACGCACATGGAGACTCAGTCTTTCATGCAAACTACCATTGAGCTGGATTGGTATGGGATGCTGTGCACGGGGTGCATTGAAGTAATGTTCCAGCTGAGTGTGAGCAAAGGAACTTATTTCGCTACCTTATTTACCTTATTTTAATACATTTAAGGTACCTTATTTTTCCCATGCTTAAGCAAATTACCTTGGCAAATTGTAACTACCTTATGATTGCGTGGCGACCTTACTACGGCATTTATATCCTTGCCGCACTGTATTGTAACTGCTACAACTTCAATGGTAAGTGGTTAATAAACTGTTAAAGGTTATAACATGTGAGTACACCTGGTGCATGGGCATATATGGCTTTCTACTAGGCAACCCCTTGCCTGGTGACAACCCTCAAAATGCACAGACAGATCTTGTGGTCTCTGGTTACTCCATGGACCTTCCGGAGAGCGCCCAATCATCTTGCCATCCTTGACATCACCAGTGGCGACCACAGCTCCTCATGTAGGACTCTCAGCTTTGACCAGCTTGACTTTATTTTTTAATTGAGAGTGGCCAAGTCATTTCAAATGCATTTGGAGACACTCATAACCCAGATCATGTATGCTCAACAATCTGATGAAGATGCAAATGAGGCTGGTTCTTCACTTGAATCAGCTGCATAGACAGTAGTTACTGCCGCCACCTGCCATTGAATGGAATCGAGAAACCAAGTATTGCCAGTCAGAGGATGCTGAAGGTTCCCGAGATCTTACTACACAGTAGTATGAGGCGCAGGTGGCTAGATCTCAACACCTATTCATTCTGCATTTCCACATCAAGGCTCATCGAATGAGTTATTAACTCGTTCTCGCGGTCAACATGATCCTGTTAATGGATTCGCACTGCCATGCACATCTCCGAAAGATTTCCAGCAAGCCAGATATGCTCTTCATAGAAGATATTCTCATTCCGAATCCTTGCGAGACCACTCAGATCTCATGTCTAAGGTGTGCAGCACGTGCTGGGAGGTGCTAGTGACAAGGCTGTAGTGGTGCCGGTGTAACGGTCACCTTTACTCCATAATTTTTGGTTTGGGTTATTGAAGGGATTGTTGTGGGTAAGGGGGTTTCCCAGTAGAACCATCTACTCACTGTACCAAATACATTACAGCGCTTTCGGAAATCCTTGTCAAAATTGAAATTTTGACAGCTCCATCATTTTAAATAAATATAATTCTCAAAGCGGAAATGCCTCCCATCGGGACTCAGTGCCTTGGCAACGCGTGCCTTTTCTCTGCGCAATCTCCTCCTTGCTCTGACCATGCATGAGGATGCAACGAATGACCAGTCAGACGACTCTGAGTGGAACTATAAACCACTTATTTCCAGTTCTCCTCAGGCTCACTCTCCAGGATCAGAAATATCTCTTGCCGGTTTTGATGAAGAAGAATTCCGTCTACGACGTGCTTCCTCAATTGAATCTATACCAGAAACTATACAAGGTGAATATCTTTCCTTGCTGTCAATCTCTTGAGTCTTTTGAAGGATAACATCATTTCAATTATTTACTAGCTTCTCATCAACCTTGCCATGATGGCGGCGTAGAGTTTATTGCATATGAACATCCTCATGGTGACTCTGACGTGCTCGCGGAGCAGCCAAAACGTCTGCGTGGTCGACCACCAAAGGCCAAACCACAGACTGCCACCACATTGCAGGATGATGTGCTTCCCGCTGGGTCTAGTACTCAAAAACGTCGTGGTCGACCACGAAAAACCCCAGCCGCCATCCCCAAATCACGCAGTCTCAGTCCACCATATACATTTTCGACGGCTTTCCTTGTGCTTCAAAAGGACACTGTGACCAGAGGACGTGGTGGAAAGGCTGCAAAGGTTACAAAGAATCCACCAAAGATGTACGGTCCCGTTAACCTTCCATCGGCCACGACATGGGACAGTTTTTTATCCAATGCCGCACAGCAGGTCCGAGTACAAGATACTCGTCAATTGCGTATTGATACCTTTCAGTGGTATTTCACTAAACGAGATATAAAATTTCCGCTGCAGGACAATAACCATTATACTCACCTTCTTACTCGCCTTGAGGCACGTAAACGCCAAGAGAAATTGATATATGTTGAGATGGAACCGGTACAACTCTAGCATGACCTATTTTTCCCGATTCTAATCGCATTTGTGTTTAGCCCTTGGAGGTCAGCAACACTATCTCCGCTATGACCATGGGCTCGTCTCTGGTCCTTGTCGCTCCTCGGACAGATGAATATGAAGGTGACAGTGATGATATTGGACCGATGTCAAAAAAGGCCAGTGCAACTGTCTATTTAGATTTTTCGATTCACCACTGATAGTATCTCAGGCTAAACTTGACGACAACTTGGAGAGTATTGTCAGTGAAATCAAAGCGCGATATGCACCAGGAAAGGCCTGCAATGATCCGAAGCATGCATCCCTGTGCTGCTTTGTTCATGTTGTGACGAGTCAGCACTTTGATGTTGGTTACCGTGCTCGCGCACTTCAGTGGGCTGGAAAAATTGTAAGCTTCCCTATTATTCTATCGTCATATTCTTTATAGATGTATATTCTTGCAGCGTCGTGAGCAGGAGATGCCTGTTCCATCCGTGGATATTACTCGAATTCCAATTGGCGAAGGCTGGTTCGCTGCATCACATTCGTTGAAAACCTCGAAAAAGCCTGCTGTAACTAGCGAGCCTTCTTCTATGGCTGAGACTAGCATAGTTGTGGGACCTAGTGCTCCAGTCAACAATGCTCTTGCTCTTCAGCTTGCTTCACTCAATGCGGCTCAAACACAGATGCAAATGATGTTGTCAATGGGCCGTATGCAGAGTGGTATTGGTCAAGGCTTCCTAAACATACCATTCGAGGCTCCGTTTGCACCATCTGCATCCTCCTCCCATGCTCACAACATTCGCTCATCATCACCGCCCATTCCCGAAACTATCATCTCGCTTAACGAGTTCTGCACAAAATATCGATTGACTGCGGTTGAAGCGCGCCTGATCAAAATCGAGTTCGAGCCTGGCGACAATTTGACGGATTATCCACAGGAGGACTGGTTGAAGGCAGGCTTCACAAAGCTTAGTTGGGATCGTGTTGTGAAGTCAAATAAGGCTTATCGTGCAAGTCTCAAGGTTTGATATTGCTTTTATGTTCTCGGAGATTATGTATCATATTACTTGAGCCTCGAATGGCTACCTTCTCATTGCTTCCACATCATATCTTACTATAATACGTTGGTTGACAGTAATAGTGTACTATCTTTGTATATAATTTTAGTTGGAGTCGACGCTTGAACTCTATTGCACAATATAACCAGCATGCCTTATCCATCCATTGGCCTTCTCAGCGGTGACGGTTGATGCAGCCTGAAGTAGATATATTTCTGGGTCAGTGTCTGCATCCTGTGCATCCTTCCAGTTCTTTCGCAGATATGCTTTTACTAGAGACAATCAGAGTTCGGACAAGTCCAAGTTTATGTGAATTACCTGCACTAAAGCTTTCTTCAATTGGATTGAGGTGAGGTGAATAAGGCGGAAGGAAAACAATGTTGCAGCCTAGGTTCAAATGAATCGCTGTAATACAATTGCAAGGTAAAAAATAGATCATACCAAAAGACTCTACAATCTCACGCAAAGCTTCTGACTTGTGAATTTGACAGTTGTCCATTATTATGATACTCCTGTCTCCAGGGAATGGGTTCATCGTGGGGAGCTATAAATGTTCACTAAACATTCGGAGATTATTGATTATTTATAAAGCTGGGCAACATACCACATCTGCAATGACAAAATCGAAGAATTCATCTCCATCCAATGACCCTGGAACAACTCGAGTAGCTGCATATCCCTCGAGACCAAGAGCAGCTACAAGCGAGTAACGATCTCCCCGGATGAAGTTGGCAGAAATAGTGGCACGTTCACCGATAACAGAACGGCCATAATGACGGTATATTGTACGATCATCCTTGCTAGTTTCATCGATCCAAAGAATTTGTGCAGCGGTGTATGATTGCTGGTACACTTGACGCCAGTGACTGACAAGTGCTTCATCACGCTCTGCTGCAGCACGACGAAGCCTCTTATAAGAGATTGAACAATCCTCAATAATTTGCCAAAGTTGCGAGCGTGAAATGGCTGTTTCATGCGTGATTGCGATCCAATCCTGGATCTCATCCAGGAAGAACTCCGGGGACTCGGCAGATAAAGCAATGAGATCCTCCCTGATCTGAGTATTTATAGCAGATGGCCTTCCCCGAAGTATATTGGAAGGTGGGATGACAGACCCGTGAGTCTCGAGATTATCCTGCCATCGGTATATGCTTCTTGTAGACACACCAAGTAAAGCAGCAATTTCATCATCAATATAGTCATTTTCACGAAGCCAGAGTGCTCTATCCTTTAGGTCCTTGCTTATTTGGCGGAAAACCATTTCAGATGTGAATGTGCACGGTAAGACAAGAGGCGTGTGAATCTTTACAAAACCTTGCAGTAACGAGCAGGTTACTGCAAGGTTTTGTAAAGATTCACACAGTTATCTATCTCAGATAAGGATAAGAGCAAGCGCTTGATGGCACATGAGGCATTTCCGCTTTGAGAATTATATTTATTTAAAATGATGGAGCTGTCAAAATTTCAATTTTGACAAGGATTTCCGAAAGCGCTGTAATGGCTGCATAAAATAATAAAACTATATATCAAAGGTCGAAAGTAGGTTTACTGGCAAGACGTATACTATGTATGTAAGCTGTAAAACAATAACCAGAGTAATTCAAAGTAATATTACAGCCTGTTCGGAAATCCTTGTCCGAATTGAAATTTGTGATGCAACGATCAAAATAAATAAAATAATTCCGAAAGTAGAAATCCTGTGCCTGGGTGTGCACCGGGCCCGCCCACTTGGCTTCTTTACCTTTTTTTCACTTGTTACGGTGGAATACCATTACTCTGAGGACAGGTCTCTGATAGTTAGCCTTATAATGGACTTCTGGAGCTTGCACGCGCTGCTCAGCTCACCACTGATTAGCCTGATCATTCATTCAATTCTGATGTTAATTCGGCCAATACTTTTGGTAGATACTTAATCAGCAGCCTCTTCTTCTATGTATCCAGCTTCAAGGAGCCAAAGAGCTCGTTCTTAGAGGTCCTTGCTTATACCATGATAACAATCTGCGTTGTTCCCGTAGGCGCTTCCCTTTTCGGAACTATTTTATTTTATTTGATCGTTGCCGCACAAATTTGAACTCGGACAAGGATTTCCGAAACTGCTGCAATCAGTCAGAAACTACATGAGATTCCTCATATGCGTAAATAAGTTAATCCTGCAGGCTCTGAAGGTCAATTGTGCAACTGTGCATATATGCTGTGAAACAGATAGGCATGAGCAGGTAAGTTTTGTTCAAGGCGAGATTAAGGGGAAACTCTTACAAAATGGCCAAGTAACAAGTTCCCAAGGACCACATTAAGGTTACAGGAAGTTGTGGTCATAGTATTGCCGGAAAAACTAAACATTCATGACATATACCAGATTGTTGAAACAGGCAGAAACAATGAATAAATTTTAGTTGTTCTCTACATGGAAATGAGAAGAATGAGTACATGCATTCATGGGGCTCCATGGATACAGCTTTTGCACATATGGATAAGGGGAAGATAAGGGTAATTTCCTGACAAAGGTCCAATGAAGGTTCCAAGCTTGATACTTCAAAACAGCAGATCCAACAAATGTAAAACTTCTCTGAGAGCACAGAAACTTCGCCATTGCTTACTTGCATTATATTTGACTTGCAAGTGCAGAAAATATTTACCAACAACAGAAATTTTGACTCAAATATTGTAAATAGTATGTAAACCAATGCTTCAACATCTAAATAGCATGTAGATATTGTACACTGAGTCTGCAGTCCTTCATGGGACCTTGAACACTCTAGTCGTTGTGTGGCCTTGTACAATTTTTTTTTTGAAATTTAGGAAGTTTCATAGGAAATAACACCTCCCCTGTGTCAATGAACACTTTTTAAAGTCATATAGAAGTCTTAAAGTCATTAAACGGAGCTTAGAGTGTTGAGATAATGATTAAAGAGGCGATATGTTTGCGATAAACTACGCAATAAGTTACCTTGAAATTTCAAAGTCCGCTACCTTATTTGAGACTCCGCTACTTATTAGAACTTAAATGCAATTTAAAAGTTTGAAATACATTAAATATGCACTTGGAATACACAAAACATATCTGAAGCTGTGTGTAATGTGCTCTAGGGCGTCTGCCAGTACATTTACAGTTGCCGCTAATGCAAATTGCTGGCCGATTGCACATTGTTGTCAAGACCAAATCCATGACTTATGCACAATTTCAAGTTTATTGCTGTGCCAGTGAAGCCTCATATGACTGAAATTAAACATTTCAAGTCCATTCTAGTATTTTACAGAGGGCCACAGACTGATGAAAGTGTAAAAATGAAGGACTGAAAGTTCCATTTGCCCACTGGCAGTAATGAGCTGCCTTGAATCATGCAGCGTACACTTGAACAGAGTCTAGGAGTGTCTGTAGCACATTTGATAGCCTCTAATGTTCATCTACAATGTTATTTATGGCTTAAGGTAGAATAAGGTAGAATAAGGTAATAAGGTCAAATAAGTTAACTTGGTCGACCAAGTTAACTTAAGGAACTTAAAGGTACTTTAAGTTAACTTGGTAAGGTAGCAATAAGGTAGCGGAGTTCGAAAATCCAAGGTAATTTGGTAGCCACCGTTCCAGCTCATCACCCTGTTCTTCTTCATGCAAGCCGTGGTTGTATGCTGTAAAGTTAATGATGCCAGGGTGTTGTGATATTCTGTTGGTGCATGTAGAGTTTGAAGCTTGTGTGCTGGTGGTGTCCGGTGTGTCTGCTGGATAGAACTCGTCAAATTAAATGCGAAGAGCTTCCTTTAGCTCTTCAAGGTAAGCAAGAAGATCAGGATCATTAATGTAATCTTTTTTAAGCTTCTTGTAGTTGAATTGAGGGTCAAGGACTGAAATACAAGTCAGTAATAGTAAACCAAAAAGAATATATATCACATATGAGCAGCCCGTGTATAGAAGGATGAGTTGTCATACTTATAGTAATAATCACTGAGCTTCCATCGGAAAAAAATTGTTTTGGGCCCAGGAGTATCCAAGGTCACCTAGTCCTCTTAGGCAACCTAAGGCATCCTAGCTGGCCCAGGATAAAGGGCAAAACTTTGGACACCTCAGGTATCCTAGTCATCCTGAATGTCCTGGGACATTCTGAGACATCCTAGGACATCCTGGGATGTCCTGAGGGCATCCAAAACAGTTTGTTCTGATGTCCAGTGTGCCTTGGTCAATCCTTGCAGGAGCTTGCATGGTGCATCCTCCGGGAGTTGTTTGAGCTTGTCTTTGAGTGTGCACTGAAGCCCATGGAACATTGAATGCGTCAACAAAAGCATTGGCTTTGATGTTGTGGATATCTGGCTTGTTGCAGATCAGAAATTCAACAGCCAATCTGGAACAATTGAAATCACATCCCAATCCTGTCTTGTAAGCTCTGACCCATGAAGGTTGGTATGAGTATCAGCAAATTCATTGATAGATGTTTGTTACTCGAGGGCTTGGCCTACATAAAGAGTTAGCCTGGAAACAAGATTCAAAATAAGCACTCACTCAGCATCTGATGCATTGAAGACCATCAAGTTTTGACATTGAGAATGAGCATGTGAATTCCTACCACAACCTGGCCTGGTGAGAGTAGTTGGTACCAATGTTGATGACGCTGAGGGCTTGATCGCACAGAGCGGACAATTTTTTGCGGCTGAAAATGCATGAGCATGGAGACCAATGGACCAATGAGATTGTAAAAGACAGAACTTGTGAACAGAGGTTTTGATACCAGACAGTTCTGGACCCTCATCATCTTCAATCTCATCTAACATTGCTGCGTATGCATCAAGTTTCTCATTGTTTGGAGCACCAGCCACTGCATCTTGATATGGTTGTGAATTCTTCTTGCTGTCCTTTTCCATGGCGCCTATAGCCTCAAGAAGCTGAGGCAGAAATTCATTAGACAAACTTGCATAAGTCAACATTGACACAAACCTTCAGAATGGCAAGATGCACAGTATGAGGCATGCGTTGAAGACATGCATGTCTTGCTTTGAATGGGATGTTCAGAGCATGACACTTGCACTCAATTGCCTCTGTTAGTGTGTCGTTATTTGACACATTGTCCATCATAAGTGAGAGTACCTATTCCAAGATGTGAGGAATGGTCAATAGCAAAAAAAAAAATAAAAATAATAATAACCCAGCCGATAAGACCATATTTTTCGAGTGTATTCCATACAACATCAACCATATTTTCACCTGACACCTGAATGCTCACCAAGAAGCTCCTGGAAGTCAATACAGGATCTCCTCTAAAAACTATTCAGAATGCGGAAATCTCTCTATTCAAGGACTATTACCAAGCTTGCCATTGTTTGTGATACAGGAAGCAATTATAGCAAGGAATGCATAGCCATTTGATGAAGTCCATGCATCCAGTGCAATAGATACCATGCAGTCAAGTGTCTACAGGACTTCGTTTTAGGTGGATATCATAAACAGATAAACCATACCTTAGAAAAATCCTGCAATTCTGTCTCCATTTCTTGACCAATCTTCATGACTTGTTGCTGAACAGTATCTGCAGATGGGAGTTTGAGCGGATTAGCTCGGTAGATGAGCATATTCTAGAAGTGCATGGAACTCCGCACATTCAACTTCTTGAAAGGGCTGATCACAACTGACAACAGTGACAAGCCACTCAATTAAGAGTGTCTCTAATGTAGACTGATCCCATTCACCCTGGTCATGTTTTTAAACTGTTCCAAAACTACAGAGAATTGAAAAACTCTTCAGCTTGTGCTCCGCTGAACATGTCAAGGCCTCCAAGATGTTAGCAAGTCAAGATATTTCAAGAATACTGTGTAATTCTCAAAAAAAAATTATCCTTCAGCAATTTTGATCTCTTCTTCCAATGGGGTGGACTTTTGACTATGGAGTATTGAGTAGAATTCAAAGTAATATTACAGCCTGTTCGGAAATCCTTGTCCGAATTGAAATTTGTGATGCAACGATCAAAATAAATAAAATAATTCCGAAAGTAGAAATCCTGTGCCTGGGTGTGCACCGGGCACGCCCACTTGGCTTCTTTACCTTTTTTTCACTTGTTACGGTGGAATACCATTACTCTGAGGACAGGTCTCTGATAGTTAGCCTTTATAATGGACTTCTGGAGCTTGCGCGCGCTGCTCAGCTCACCACTGATTAGCCTGATCATTCATTCAATTCTGATGTTAATTCGGCCAATACTTTTGGTAGATACTTAATCAGCAACCTCTTCTTCTATGTATCCAGCTTCAAGGAGCCAAAGAGCTCGTTCTTAGAGGTCCTTGCTTATACCATGATAACAATCTGCGTTGTTCCCGTAGGCGCTTCCCTTTTCGGAACTATTTTATTTTATTTGATCGTTGCCGCACAAATTTGAACTCGGACAAGGATTTCCGGAACTGCTGCAATCAGTCAGAAACCACATGAGATTCCTCATATGCGTAAATAAGTTAATCCTGCAGGCTCTGAAGGTCAATTGTGCAACTGTGCATATATGCTGTGAAACAGATAGGCATGAGCAGGTAAGTTTTGTTCAAGGCGAGATTAAGGGGAAACTCTTACAAAATGGCCAAGTAACAAGTTCCCAAGGACCACATTAAGGTTACAGGAAGTTGTGGTCATAGTATTGCCGGAAAAACTAAACATTCATGACATATACCAGATTGTTGAAACAGGCAGAAACAATGAATAAATTTTAGTTGTTCTCTACATGGAAATGAGAAGAATGAGTACATGCATTCATGGGGCTCCATGGATACAGCTTTTGCACATATGGATAAGGGGAAGATAAGGGTAATTTCCTGACAAAGGTCCAATGAAGGTTCCAAGCTTGATACTTCAAAACAGCAGATCCAACAAATGTAAAAACTTCTCTGAGAGCACAGAAACTTCGCCATTGCTTACTTGCATTAATATTTGACTTGCAAGTGCAGAAAATATTTACCAACAACAGAAATTTTGACTCAAATATTGTAAATAGTATGTAAACCAATGCTTCAACATCTAAATAGCATGTAGATATTGTACACTGAGTCTGCAGTCCTTCATGGGACCTTGAACACTCTAGTCATTGTGTGGCCTTGTACAATTTTTTTTTTGAAATTTAGGAAGTTTCATAGGAAATAACACCTCCCCTGTGTCAATGAACACTTTTTAAAGTCATATAGAAGTCTTAAAGTCATTAAACGGAGCTTAGAGTGTTGAGATAATGATTAAAGAGGCGATATGTTTGCGATAAACTACGCAATAAGTTACCTTGAAATTTCAAAGTCCGCTACCTTATTTGAGACTCCGCTACTTATTAGAACTTAAATGCAATTTAAAAGTTTGAAATACATTAAATATGCACTTGGAATACACAAAACATATCTGAAGCTGTGTGTAATGTGCTCTAGGGCGTCTGCCAGTACATTTACAGTTGCCGCTAATGCAAATTGCTGGCCGATTGCACATTGTTGTCAAGACCAAATCCATGACTTATGCACAATTTCAAGTTTATTGCTGTGCCAGTGAAGCCTCATATGACTGAAATTAAACATTTCAAGTCCATTCTAGTATTTTACAGAGGGCCACAGACTGATGAAAGTGTAAAAATGAAGGACTGAAAGTTCCATTTGCCCACTGGCAGTAATGAGCTGCCTTGAATCATGCAGCGTACACTTGAACAGAGTCTAGGAGTGTCTGTAGCACATTTGATAGCCTCTAATGTTCATCTACAATGTTATTTATGGCTTAAGGTAGAATAAGGTAGAATAAGGTAATAAGGTCAAATAAGTTAACTTGGTCGACCAAGTTAACTTAAGGAACTTAAAGGTACTTTAAGTTAACTTGGTAAGACTAAGGTAGCAATAAGGTAGCGGAGTTTGAAAATCCAAGGTAATTTGGTAGCCACCGTTCCAGCTCATCACCCTGTTCTTCTTCATGCAAGCTGTGGTTGTATGCTGTAAAGTTAATGATGCCAGGGTGTTGTGATATTCTGTTGGTGCATGTAGAGTTTGAAGCTTGCAAAGATTCAATCGCAACAAGACGGGATGAGAGAAGAAAAAAGAACTGCGAAGTTATGATGCACGTGCAACTATATAGTTGCGGAGATTGAAGTTCGGAGATTGAATTGACTTGTGATTATTGTTCGGACCAGGTTCTATGTTGTAACCCATGTCTTGCATCACGATGTAACTGCAGAGGAATTCCGAGTATGACTGAGTGATGAATGAAGAAGCAGAGTGGATTAGATGTGAGATGTCGGCCATGCAGTTTATATGCCCCCCATACATGTATGGATTGTGTATGGAAAATATTTCAAAGGCAACTCAAAGGTATGGAATTTTGCTATGGACATGTATGGAAAGCATGGAGTTCATACTTCCATACTCACCATACTACTCATACATTTGCAAAACTGCTGATGAAATGCAGCCCCCAGATCTTTGTACAGGACTCAGTAAAAATCTTAAGCACCCTGATATTACAGCAAGCCCTCACTCAACCTCCTGGTATTGTTCTATACTGTTGCCCTGAAGCTCTTGGCGCGAGAGCACATTAGCAAAAGTATGTTCTTGTCCTATGTAGCTGATTTGAGGCTAATCACTCTATATCTAGCACACAATGGCCGGGAGACCTGTGGTGTATTACGCAACACCTCCACAAGATCCACAATCCACTGGTATATCTGGTTCTTCATGTTGGCTATCTCCATATTGCTTCTACGATTTGGCACCATTGTACGCTTGGTGGTACAAGTTCAAGGAAGCTGAAATAGAGGCAGAATCTGATAGTGAGCATGATGTTTGCATCTCACATGAAGAGGTCTGCATTATACTTATTCATTTAGACTCTTGCGTTACATTCAATTTATAGCTTGCAGATAGTCTTCCTAGTAAGACTGTACCCGAGGGAACAGCACGTGCTGGGAAGAGCACTCGAGAGAAGCGCAAACATAAAAAGCAGAGGTGTGATACGGAACAGGAAACTTCCAGGCATTCCACAGGCAACAAGTAGCGGCACAGTCCAATAGCAAGAGCAAGGTTTGTACTGCTAGTCTCTATTATGATATTTCTAACATATTATTCCAGCCTTCACATCTTCAAAATCCTATTTGCATTTTTTGTTTCAGCCCCTCCTCCAGAAGGTAATACTCATGCACCAGGGGACAAACACTATTGCTGTTGTCATGGAGAGTCTACAAAGGTTCTGTGAGTCTCAAAGGCCATGCGTTTTTCAAATAACAGTGAATTCATTATGGATTTTAACTGTGCATGCACTAAAAACTAAAAAAACAGGCTTACTGGACATTTGGAAACACATGCAACAGATATGCATTGTTTCTACTCAATACTCCATAGTCAAAAGTCCACCCCATTGGAAGAAGAGATCAAAATTGCTGAAGGATAATTTTTTTTGAGAATTACACAGTATTCTTGAAATATCTTGACTTGCTAACATCTTGGAGGCCTTGACATGTTCAGCGGAGCACAAGCTGAAGAGTTTTTCAATTCTCTGTAGTTTTGGAACAGTTTAAAAACATGACCAGGTGAATGGGATCAGTCTACATTAGACACTCTTAATTGAGTGGCTTGTCACTGTTGTCAGTTGTGATCAGCCCTTTCAAGAAGTTGAATGTGCGAGTTCCATGCACTTCTAGAATATGCTCACCACCGAGCTAATCCGCTCAAACTCCCATCTGCAGATACTGTTCAGCAACAAGTCATGAAGATTGGTCAAGAAATGGAGACAGAATTGCAGGATTTTTCTAAGGTATGGTTTATCTGTTTATGATATCCCCCTAATACAAGTCCTGTAGACACTTGACTGCATGGTATCCTATTGCAACTGGATGCATGGACTTCATCAAATGGCTTATGCATTCGTTGCTATAATGCTTCCTGTATACAAAGCAATGGCAAGCTTGTAATAGTCCTTGAATAGAAAGATTTCCCGCATTTTTTCTTTTTGAAAAAAAAATAGTTTTTTTTTTTTTTTTTTAGAGGAAAAGATTCCTGGGATTTGAACTTTTTTTTTTCCAGGGAGCCTTTTTTTCTTTTT
>ML769438.1:227625-277447 GCA_009733575.1 Gymnopus androsaceus JB14
ACTAGGATACCTGAGGTGTCCAAAGTTTTGCCTTTATCCTGGGCCAGCTAGGATGCCTTAGGTTGCCTAAGAGGACTAGGTGACCTTGGATACTCCTGGGCCCAAAACAGTTTTTTTCCGATGGAAGCTCAGTGATTATTACTATAAGTATGACAACTCATCCTTCTATACATGGGCTGCTCATATGTGATATATATTTCTTTGGTTACTATTGCTGACTTTTTATTTCAGTCCTTGACACTCAATTCAACTACAAGAAGCTTAAAAAGATTACATTAATGATCCTGATCTTCTTGCTTACCTTGAAGAGCTAAAGGAAGCTCTTCGCATTTAATTGACGAGTTCTATCCAGCAGACAACCGGACACCACCAGCACACAAGCTGGTTTTTCATAGATCGTAGTAGTGGTGTTCTCGTGCAGAAAGCGGAAACTCATGTGGCGAATACGAGGAACAGGGTATCGATGTTTAGGAGATCTGCCTTACAGTATGTCTTCAACTTCTTTGCATACTGATAGCTATTGACTCGGACTTTTTAGAAATACTCCTGCATCCTATATTGGCAATGAATCTGTCCTCTCCCCAGAAACCTTGACGGAATTGTTTTTTGGTCCTCACTCAGAGTCACTGTGCATATCGTGACTGGTTTCCTGTTTGGGATCAGGACGAAAACAACTGTATCCAACAAAACTCGTACGTGTGTGAAAGCTACTGCAAGATTCAAATATTTGCTTGCCATAGGGACTTTCTGACAGGTCGCGTCGCTTGTGTATGTATTGCCAGATTATCCTCGGTGCTCAAAGCTGATGCCTTATTTCAGTGCTTTAGATTGGTCGCATTTTTCATTCGCAATACCTGTGTTGTATCAACAAGTTTCGGCAACTTGAGCGTAATTAACCAGGCTATTTGGTAGGTACTGTGATGTTATATTTCTCTATACACATTCTAACGCTTGAGCAGGAGCGATCAGTCTATATATACATTGAGTGGTTTCTCGAGCTCCTCATTTTCCGTCAGGTGTTATGCTGCTTTGGTTGGGTGTTAGTGCCGTTAGAGCTTACGGTCTTCGATAGTGATTGATGTAGGTGATGATAGTACGTACATGTAATAGCTACTCTTAATCTATATGGTGTATTTTATATTGTCCTTGCAATATACATAATTGTTCTATCTTTTGTATGTGTGTATCCCATCCAAAGGATGCATGGACAGTATAGGAAAGGACAGTATGGATTGAGTATGGAGATGGTATGGGAGTTTCCATACATTGGGTATGGAAACTTTGCGACGCTGTAGCAGCCATACATCCTGACTATGTATGGAGTTTGTATGGAGTGTATGGTACCATACCTCCATACACTTGTGAAAGTGCTGATGTTGCAAATTTGGAATCTGTTTCTTATGCACAGCAATGCAGCTAAAGGCAAGGGGGTAAATTCCTTCAGTAATTGGTAGTAGTTGATACTGATTATATTGTTGTTGCAGTAGATATAAGAGGCAGTAGATGGTAGATAATATAGAGGATATCCAGCGAGAACCATCATCAACATTGTTGAACAATGTGGACAATGGAAGTAAGTAAAGCGCAAGCTGTGCAAGCTGTGCAAGCCATGATATCGGGATTCCCACTGCAGTCGGACTTATAAATTGCAAGAAATGGTCTGATTTGGTTGATTTACGGCTTGTACAGGAACCGTATACGGCCGTATTTGTACGGTCATATACGGGTGGTATCACTCCCGTAGTCATAACCGTATACCTACAGTGGTTAGTGGTATATGATACAGATACAGGTACCCGTAAAACCGTTACCGTAAGCTGTATCTTACGGTTACAGTGCGGATCCCTAGGTAGGGCAAACCCTTTACTTGTACCACATCATTCCAATTGAGCAAATTTCTTTCCTTCTTTAGACCCTGAGTGTTGTACACATATTAAAGCAGTGTCAAACAGTAGTAGGAAGCACCGAATGTTTTTATTATGGTCGGAAACTCCACTTCAGTCACCTACTAAAAAGTACCTTGTTAGGCTCAACTTTTGACCCAATAGTTGGCCCTAAGAGGGGTCAAATCCCCGGGATATCCCATCTGGGATCACCCAAGTGTCCGGGGTCCTGGCATGGGAGACCCATGGGACATCCCTGGGAAATCCACAGTAGGCTAGTAATTGGATATTCCACCCACCTGAGTGTGTGGGATTCCCAGGTAACAAGGTAGCTGGATATCCCACTCAACTGAGTATGTGGGATTCACAGGTAACAAGGTAGCTGGATATCCCACCCACCTGAGTGTGTGGGATTCCCAGGTAGTAAGGTAACTGAATATCCCATCCACTTGAGTATGTGGGATTCCCATGTAACAGGGTAGCTGGATATTGCATCCACCTGAGTATGTGGGATTCCCAGGTAACAAGGTAGCTGGATATCCCATCCACCTGAGTGTGTGGGATTCCCAGGTAGCAAGGTAACTGGATATCCCATCCACCTGAGTACGTGGGATTCCCATGTAACAGGGTAGCTGGATATCCCACCCACCTGAGTATGTTGGATTCCCAGGCAACAGGGTAGCTGGATATCCCACCCAATTAAGTATGTGGGATTCCACTCCAGGCTACCACAATTCATATCATGTTAGATAGGCCAAAGTGTAACAATCCAGTATCTAATATGAAGTAAATACACAAGAAATCCAGGGCCATGGATTTCAGGGTGACCTCTGGCACCTCTGATTCCATGACTCCTTAACATTGGCTACCAAATAGCTATTGATAGTGATAGTGATGACTGCCTCATCAAGTCATCTGACAACCTATCTCTACTGATCCCATCAACATTCATGTGACATTGTCACATAGTAAGAATTAAAATCTTTGGAATAGTGATTAATAGTTATAGTAATGGAAGCAATATGGAGATAGCCAACATGAAGAACCAGATATACCAGTGGATTGTGGATCTTGTGGAGGTGTTGCGTAATACACCACAGGTCTCCCGGCCATTGTGTGCTAGATATAGAGTGATTAGCCTCAAATCAGCTACATAGGACAAGAACATACTTTTGCTAATGTGCTCTCACGCCAAGAGCTTCAGGGCAACAGTATAGAACAATACCAGGAGGTTGAGTGAGGGCTTGCTGTAATATCAGGGTGCTTAAGATTTTTACTGAGTCCTGTACAAAGATCTGGGGGCTGCATTTCATCAGCAGTTTTGCAAATGTATGAGTAGTATGGTGAGTATGGAAGTATGAACTCCATGCTTTCCATACATGTCCATAGCAAAATTCCATACCTTTGAGTTGCCTTTGAAATATTTTCCATACACAATCCATACATGTATGGGGGGCATATAAACTGCATGGCTGACATCTCACATCTAATCCACTCTGCTTCTTCATTCATCACTCAGTCATACTCGGAATTCCTCTGCAGTTACATCGTGATGCAAGACATGGGTTACAACATAGAACCTGGTCCGAACAATAATCACAAGTCAATTCAATCTCCGAACTTCAATCTCCGCAACTATATAGTTGCACGTGCATCATAACTTCGCAGTTCTTTTTTCTTCTCTCATCCCGTCTTGTTGCGATTGAATCTTTGCAGGTTTTTCATAGATCGTAGTAGTGGTGTTCTCGTGCAGAAAGCGGAAACTCATGTGGCGAATACGAGGAACAGGGTATCGATGTTTAGGAGATCTGCCTTACAGTATGTCTTCAACTTCTTTGCATACTGATAGCTATTGACTCGGACTTTTTAGAAATACTCCTGCATCCTATATTGGCAATGAATCTGTCCTCTCCCCAGAAACCTTGACGGAATTGTTTTTTGGTCCTCACTCAGAGTCACTGTGCATATCGTGACTGGTTTCCTGTTTGGGATCAGGACAAAAACAACTGTATCCAACAAAACTCGTACGTGTGTGAAAGCTACTGCAAGATTCAAATATTTGCTTGCCATAGGGACTTTCTGACAGGTCGCGTCGCTTGTGTATGTATTGCCAGATTATCCTCGGTGCTCAAAGCTGATGCCTTATTTCAGTGCTTTAGATTGGTCGCATTTTTCATTCGCAATACCTGTGTTGTATCAACAAGTTTCGGCAACTTGAGCGTAATTAACCAGGCTATTTGGTAGGTACTGTGATGTTATATTTCTCTATACACATTCTAACGCTTGAGCAGGAGCGATCAGTCTATATATACATTGAGTGGTTTCTCGAGCTCCTCATTTTCCGTCAGGTGTTATGCTGCTTTGGTTGGGTGTTAGTGCCGTTAGAGCTTACGGTCTTCGATAGTGATCGATGTAGGTGATGATAGTACGTACATGTAATAGCTACTCTTTAATCTATATGGTGTATTTTATATTGTCCTTGCAATATACATAATTGTTCTATCTTTTGTATGTGTGTATCCCATCCAAAGGATGAATGGACAGTACAGGAAAGGACAGTATGGATTGAGTATGGAGATGGTATGGGAGTTTCCATACATTGGGTATGGAAACTTTGCGACGCTGTAGCAGCCATACATCCTGACCATGTATGGAGTTTGTATGGAGTGTATGGTACCATACCTCCATACACTTGTGAAAGTGCTGATGTTGCAAATTTGGAATCTGTTTCTTATGCACAGCAATGCAGCTAAAGGCAAGGGGGTAAAATTCCTTCAGTAATTGGTAGTAGTTGATACTGATTATATTGTTGTTGCAGTAGATATAAGAGGCAGTAGATGGTAGATAATATAGAGGATATCCAGCGAGAACCATCATCAACATTGTTGAACAATGTGGACAATGGAAGTAAGTAAAGCGCAAGCTGTGCAAGCTGTGCAAGCCATGATATCGGGATTCCCACTGCAGTCGGACTTATAAATTGCAAGAAATGGTCTGATTTGGTTGATTTACGGCTTGTACAGGAACCGTATACGGCCGTATTTGTACGGTCATATACGGGTGGTATCACTCCCGTAGTCATAACCGTATACCTACAGTGGTTAGTGGTATATGATACAGGTACAGGTACCCGTAAAACCGTTACCGTAAGCTGTATCTTACGGTTACAGTGCGGATCCCTAGGTAGGGCAAACCCTTTACTTGTACCACATCATTCCAATTGAGCAAATTTCTTTCCTTCTTTAGACCCTGAGTGTTGTACACATATTAAAGGAGTGTCAAACAGTAGTAGGAAGCAACGAATGTTTTTATTATGGTCGGAAACTCCGTATAAGTGAAAGAAATAAGTTACCTTATAATTCGAAATCCGCTATCTTATTTGATACTCCGCTACCTTATTCGAATTTAAATACAATGTATGACTTTGAAATACATTATATATTCACTTGTATTGTACAAAACATGTCTGTGATTGTGCATATTAGGCTACAGGCTAGCTCCCAATACATTTATGGTTGCTGGCTAATTATGCATTGTTGTTGAGACAAGATCTATGACTTATGAATAATTTGATGGTTACTACCATGCCAATGAAGCCTTATATGACTAAAATTAAACACTTCAAGTCAATTCTGGTGTTTTAGAGGTGGTCACAGACAGGAGAACATGTAAAAATGAAGGACTGAAAGTTCTATCTGTTCCTGGCAGTAGTAAGCTTGCTTAAATCATGACCCATACACCTGAATACAGTTTAGTAGTGCCTGTAACACATTGCATAGCCTTCAATAGACATCTACAATGTTATTTACAGCTTAAGGTAGAATAAGATAGAATGAGGTAATAAGGTAAAACAAGTTAAATAAGTTAACTTGGTAAGGCTAAGGTAGCAATAAGGTAGCGGAGTTTGAAAATCCCAGGTAATTTGGTAGCCACCGTTCAATTTGCGTTCAATTCCGTTGAGAATTGAGTAAGCTATTGAGGTGTAAAGCGATTTGGCGTGCAGGCATCTTTATACGTGAGATACCGTAAATATACACACGTGATCACATAATGTCTCACGTCTGAATTTGGACATGAGTCTGAACAGACATGGGACATGGGCCTAACTTTTGAGTCTCAGTCATTGTATTAAGCACTCATATGATGAGATGACCGTGAGAGCTTTCAAGCAAGCTGAGGCCGCTGGAAAAAAACTACTTTTTCCAGAGAAAAGATGTACTTCGTCTTCTCACTGAACGCGCCCAGGGCCCTAAAGTTTGGGATTGCTTGTGGGATCTTTTGAAAACCCTTTCAACGGGGCAGTTGACTACGAGCCACCCAGGACCCACCGTGGTGGAATCAGGTTGTGAGTTTGTAGTGTGCTTCGATCTGATATCAATACTGGTCACGGTCCTCGGTAATGTTTCAAATGCGCGGTTTTTTTTTTCTGAGTAAATGAAAGGCTGTCCAATCTCCTTTTGACAGCAGAAATCAGAAAAGCGCTCCGTGTCTCACTGACACAGAGCCAACATTAACATCTCGAGACGCGGGAGCTTGAGCTCAACTACGAACTTACGGCAGCAGGCACTTATCCATCTTTATTACATCTTTATTTGTATTATACCGTTCCAACGTGTTGCGTTAGTTCCACACACATTACACTGATTGTGGGAGTGATCACAATTCACGGACATAAGATGAATCCGAAGATCAGAATTTCTTCTTCATATGCGAAAAAGATCAAATATTTCCCAAAGCGTTGTATAATTAATATAGAAAACTTAAGACAGAAAACTTAAGAAGCCATTCCACCTAAAGAAGTTTACAACCGCCACCATGGATGTGCATCTTGATTTATTTTACACGATCAATTTGGCAGGACAAGGAACTCCGCGTTCATCGAAGTCTTTTTGTTTTCTTCATAAAGGTAAGCCCGCTCAGGTTGAACTTGTATAAGTATTTCTATTCATTTCGAAGCTGCTCAAATCCGAGAGCACCAAATCATTACTTTGGTTGAATTCGCGACCAGTCGCCAGGTACGAAGGAGGGAAGTTTTATTATGTGGTACAGCCTTCTATGCTGGGGTCCTGAGAGGTTTTACAGCTGACTTTCGCATTGTCCAACTACAATGGCCGAGTTACATGAAAGTTCTCATTACAGTAATTTGCATTGAAAACGTCAGTCCGAGATTCTGACGCCCGGCCTTGTTTATGTATGTTTGCGTCACTTACAAGTTTCAATTAGGCCGAGCTGCCGTTGTAGTGGCGCGAATGTATTGCCAGCTGGTCCAAGCACACACACATAAACAATGTTGTCAGAATCTTCGACTAACGTTTTCAATGCAAATTACTGTATGATTCAATACCAGTGCACAGTGGCATGACGTGTCCGTGAAGCTGGCCATATAGTCTGGTTTATGATTATCATTAATAGCCTAGACCTTACTAACTCCGAAACTGTGCGGAGTTACCGTAAACATGGGTCAAAATAAGGAGCATTGCTTGTGATATATGGCTAGGAGATTTAGTATGACTATTACGACACTGAGAGCCAACAAATGGCTGCCAAAATGGATCAGAATACTCTACTCGGATCCCGTCTGATACTCGCAGAAGGGCTCCTATCAAAATGAGAGCCAGCGAGCCTTCCATGCGGCGGCCGCGGGAAACTGGATCCGAGTCCTCAGAACCCATGTGATACTTCATATACATCGAACCAGAAGCTCCCTTCGGACTCTAAGGAGTCATCTGAATGTATGGATTTCTAAGAGCGCTATACTTATTTGGTGTCAAGATCATTGCTGAATTGCCCTATCTATCCCTCCCACAGTTCTCCAGAGCCTGAATTATCATTGGCGCTGGTACGCTGTCAGTGTGACTCCCTGGTAACTGAGATCAAATGTATGATTTCCTAATTCGGATGACGTTGACTTGAAAGGACATAAAAGGTGTGTAAGCCACTCCCAAAAGTTCCCGCAACATACGAGTTCAACAATGCTTTATACCTTGACAATTATTGCGGCGATGATCATTGTCTACGCCATTCGGCAATATTCAATCCACCGCTCCACCTTGTTGCCACCTGGTCCTGCAGGATTACCAATTGTCGGAAATTTGAATGATATGCCTAAAGAACGCGAATGGCTTACCTATTCCCGATGGTATAAGCAATATGGTAGTCCTTGATTGTTGTAAAATTTCGAGAATTTTGCTTACCTTGATTTTCTTAGGTGAAATAGTTCATCTTAAGATATTTAGCCAGCATATAATTGTCCTCAACTCAGCGGTAGCGGTGAAGGAATTGTTAGATAAACGATCCTCGAACTTCTCTGACCGTCCATGTAAGCCAAGCGATAGGATGTCTTTACTGCAGTATTGAGTGATATTTTCTTTAGATAGTCTCATGATTTGTGATTTAATGGGCTGGAAATGGAATTTGGGCCTCATGCCCTATGGTGGCTATTGGAGAAGGCACCGTCGAATGTTCCATCAATACTTTTACGCCGCTGCTGCTAAAAGACACTATGGAGTCCAACAAATGATTGCAAGAGGTCTGCTTCAGCGGTTATCCACAAAACCGGAGGAATTCAATTCTCACCTGCGGTGGTATGTCTTGCATTCATATTTTCATTCATTCTTATCCATAGATTGGTAGGTTTGCTGGATCAATCATCTTGAAGATTGTTTATGGCTACAATGTCCATCCGGAAAATGACCACTATGTTGAACTTGCAGAAGCTGCAGATCGTGGACTTATCGAAGCTATGAATGCCGGTGCCTTCTTGGTTGATACTCTCCCATTCTGTAAGTTGGTTAGCAGTTGCAGGAAGTGTAGAAACTGATTCACGTGGACTGCAGTAAGAGTTTTGCCAGACTGGTTTCCAGGCGCAGGATTCAAAAAAAAGGCAGAATTATGGAAGAAATCAGCAATGGAACTTAGGGAAAGCCTTTTCAAAGAAATACAGGAAAATATGGTATGCTTGGTCTAAAGCCAGTGGTCTAAGTTAACTAATTGTAACTTACTAATATCATACAGCAGGAGGAAACTGCAGAGAGCTCATTTGTGCATGATAATTTAACCAAGATTAAATTATCAACCTCAATGCCTCTGGATGAAACAGATGTGGTTCAGAACTGCGCAGGTGTTGCTTATGCAGGTGTGTGTGCCAGTACACCATTACATCACCTACTGATCAAACCCCCCCCAGCTGGGATAGATACAGTACGTTCCTTGCTGTCTTTACCCATGGACACTTATTGATAGTGCTTAGATTGTATCAACTCTTTCCACATTTCTTTTAGCAATGATGCTGCATCCTGAAGTTCAAGCTCAAGCTCAAGCTGAAATAGACGCTGTCATCAGTGCTCATCGCCTCCCTGACTTCTCAGATGAGGAAAAACTACCCTTTGTTCACTGTGTTATTGCGGAAACAATGCGATGGCAGCCTTCCACTCCTCTGGCTTTACCTCATCAAAGTATTCTTGAAGATGTATACAAAGGCTACTATATTCCAGCTGGTAAGTGACAACATAATGCTCAATATCCATGGTTATGCACATCAAAATACCAGGCTCCATTGTTGTAGGAAATCTCTGGTACAACAGTCTTTACCATGTCAGAGCTCAGAACAAAGCACAGCTAATGCTTTTCTCAGGGGAATCTTGCATGATGAAAATGTTTATCCAGAGCCTTTCTCATTCAAACCTAAGCGTTTCTTATGTAAAGATGGGTCAGTGTTACCACTACCATTACAAACATTTGGTTTTGGTCGCCGGTAGGTGTACGGTGTAAATACATGAGGCATTTCACTGATATTACTTGTTTTGTCTGGCAGTGCTTGCCCTGGGAAACATCTTGCTCTAAACTCGATTTGGATTGCTGTCATATCAATTCTGGCTACCTTTGATATTTCAAAGCCAGTGGATAAGAATGGACAAGAAATTGAACCTGAGGTTGTGTATTTGCCTGGTGCTGCTTCGTAAGATTGTCCAATTAATTAATGACCTTGCACTGAAACTAATGTGCTCTGCAGACATCCAAAACCTTTCCAGTGTATGCTTACTCCCCGTTCACAAAGACTTGGGAAGTTGAGTAAGCTTGAGAATGATGTTTAGGAGTTTAAGCTTTACGTGTCTTCCTACATTGAAACTGCGAATACTTAAAACTATGTTTGGTCCTTTATTTGGACTTCTGAAGTAAGCGCTTGCGTTGTTTGAAATCTAACTCAAGGGGATAATTCTTTTTGACAACCCCGTTGGCGTCCGACAACCCCACTTCCGGCATCAAAAGATCATGTGATTGCTGTCACGCCGCGTTTTCGCCGGAAGCGCTTGTTTTCGTCTGTCTGCTTTAACGTTGCTTTTCTTGTGTTGTCATACAATGCCACTTGCAAAAATTCGAACGGAAACCACCCTCTGACCGATTTATGACCACAAGGCTACTCATACAACAACTTGGATATCCAGTTTAGCTTCAACTTGAGCATGTAGAGACTTGATTGCAGTGGCCGTGGCGCTGCATCAAGAACTCCTGGGAGATGGTATTATTCACTTCAGTCACCTACTAAAAAGTACCTTGTTAGGCTCAACTTTTGACCCAATAGTTGGCCCTAAGAGGGGTCGAAATCCCCGGGATATCCCATCTGGGATCACCCAAGTGTCTGGGGTCCTGGCATGGGACATCCATGGAACATCCACAGTAGGCTAGTAATTGGATATCCCACCCACTTGAGTATGTGGGATTCCCAGGTAACAAGGTAGCTGGATATCCCACTCAACTGAGTGTGTGGGATTCCCAGGTAACAAGGTAGCTGAGATATCCCACCCACCTGAGTGTGGGGGATTCCCAGGTAGCAAGGTAACTGGATATCTCATCCACCTGAGTATGTGGGATTCCCAAGTAACAAGGTAGCTAGATATTGCATCCACCTGAGTATGTGGGATTCCCAGGTAACAGGGTAGCTGGATATCCCACCCATCCTGAGTATGTGGGATTCCCAGGTAACAGGGTAGCTGGATATCCCACTCAACTGAGTATGTGGGATTCCCAGGTAACAAGGTAGCTGGATATCCCACCCAATTAAGTAGGTGGGATTCCATTCCAGGCTACCACAATTTATATTATGTTAGATAGGCCAGAGTGTAAAAATCCAGTATCTAATATGAAGTATTCAAGTAAATCCATAGGAAATCCAGGGCCATGGACTCCAGGGTCCTAGGACCTCTGGCATCTCTGGATTCCATGACTCCTTAGTATTGGCTACCAAATATCTATTGATAGTGATAGTGATGACTGCCTCATCAAGTCATCTGACAACCTATCTCTACTGATCCCATCAACATTCATCTGACACTGTCACATAGTATGAATTAAAATCTTTGAAATAGTGATTGATAGTTATAGTAATGACTTTCTCATCTATACCCAACAACCTACCTCTGCTGATCCCACCAGCACTCATGGGACACTGTCACACATACCATTGATTAAACTGTTTATTACTATGAGGATGGATTCCAGAAGGAGACCTAAGGATGAGGTGTACTGTATATACAGTGTGATAGTGTGACATGTGTCACATTAAAAAAAGTTGGGCATCAGGTGCCATAATTAGTGAAAAAACCATGAAAAATCATGAAAATATTATAGGATGAGTTCGCAGCCTGTACATCACTTTTAAAGCTATACAGTATAGTAGTCTATAGAACCCATGAACAAACAAATATACTGGTCCATGGATTCTGTGAACTACAAAATTTACTGTTCGGTGGAATCTCTAAGTGCTGGGAGGTTGGAAAACAATGCCTAATTATTTACATCATTTTCATGATTTTTTGGCAGATTTATGAATCCCAAGTTATTGGTAATAGTACAGCCATTAGATTATTTACTAGTCTAAGTTATTGGTATATTACAACCATTAGATTAGTTACTAGTACAAGTTATTGGTACTAGTACAACCATCAGATTATTTACTAGTCCAAGTTATCGGTATATTATAACCATTTAGTTACTAGTGCAAGTTATTGGTACTAGTACAACCATTAGATTAGTTACTAGTCTGACTTATTGGTAGTAGTATTATAACCATTATATTAGTGACTAGTACAAGTTATTGGTACTAGTACAACCATTATATTAGTGACTAGTACAAGTTATTGGTACTAGTACAACCATTAGATTAGTTACTAGTCTGACTTATTGGTACTATTATAACCATTAGATTAGTTACTAGTACAAGTTATTGGTACTAGTACTACAAACTAATAGCTACTAGTATGACTTAGTACTACATGTTACTGCTACCAATGCCAGTACTAGTAAAGTACAGTGTTACTTATATACATCTAACTACATCTATTGGTGCTTATGGGCGCCTATTTTACCAAAAAAAAAAGGTTGAGAATTGAGCTTGATAAATCTCGGAAAAATCATAAAAATCATGAAAATATCTAGGCAGTGCTGCCCCGCCATCCCGGCGCTTATGAGTGCTTATTTTGTCAAAATATCAGGAATTGGGATTGATAAATGTTGAAAAAATCATGAAAAATCACGGAAATATTTCGGCATTGTTCTTCCACCTCCCAGCACTTAGGAATTCCTGTTAGGACCGTGCTACCGGAGGGGAGCCGGGCCTGAAAGAAGTCAAGCCGGGTCGGACCGAAGTATAAACCGAAGCAACCGAAGTAGTTGCCGACCGGAGACACGAGAAGGAAGCGGACCGCGGACCGTCTATTAGGACGGGCCCTCGCTACGCCGAATGGTCCTGTAGGAAATGGAAGCAACAACACCGAAGGTTGTTGGTAAGAATGTCCGAGATGGACTTGATGACGCCGAAGGTCGTCGGTGAGTAAAGGATCAAGGCCGGAAGGCATTGAGTCGAGTATAGGGTTAATCCAAGTCGATATTTAAACTAAAGACTACTATAGAAGATGAGTCGGCTTATATACGGTAGTCCTTATTGTTAAATAAAGATAATAGCTTCCCGTACGATATAGGTCGGCCGGGAAGGAGAATAATAAGTAATTGTCTTTCGGTTAGAGTAATTGTTAAACGTGAGAATGAATGGGAAACAATAAGAAACGGACCGAAAGGGACCGAGGTGACCGGCCCGACCGGCTCGGTCACTTAGAAGAAAATATCCGATATAAGTACAGAGGAATCTCGGTCGTCTCGGTAAGTGTACTGGCCGTAGCCGGCATGGTCGTAACAGTATCCCCCTCTTGGCCGGAGCCCTCGACGGCTAAGATGATGTCCGAAATCTGACTTTGAAAAAGATCAGAGTTCTGTTGATGGAATAGTGATCGGAATGAATCTTGTTAAGATCTGCCTCATGGTTTTGATTGCCGTGATGGCTATAAAATCAGAACCGTTTCGTTGGACTTGTAAAAATTTCCTTTCTTCCCTACCACCATGTCTGACTTCGATCCCTCTGCTCCCATCCCCGACGACGACGTCGATATCGCAGAGATGGAGAAAGCCCTTGCTGCTGCCAAGGAGAAGAAGGAGAAGATTCGGCGCGTGAGAGAAGAAGCGGCCCGAATTGCTCGCGAGGAGGCAGATCGGCTCGCCTATGAGGAGGCCGAGAGAAAAGCAGAAGAGGAGCATCTCGCAAAGGAAGAGGCCGAGAGGAAAGCCGAAGAAGAACGTTTGGCCAAGGAGGAAGCCGAACGCAAGGCTCGTGAAGATGAGGAGGCTAAGGCTCGGGCCGAGGAAGAGGAGCGCACAAGACGTCGTGACTTGGCCGAGAAGACTGCCGATCAGGCGATCGCTGAGATGCGTGCAGCGGAAGAAAAAATCGTTGCGGAGCAGAAGAAGAAGGAGAAGGATGCGGCTGCCGCGAGGGTGGCCGAAAGTAGTCGGTCAGGTGCGCGGGGTGGCAAAAAGAAAGTAAGTTTTTCCCGTCAGCTATCTTTTCCGAGCCGAGCTAACTTATTTTCTGAAGTCCTCGAAAACGGTGGACGGATCCGACTCGGGGATCGAGATTGTAGAAGGTCTGGCACCCAAGCCTAAGTCGGGGATGACCGAGCTAGGGAAGAGGAAAAGGGTCTCCACCAAGGAGGTCGGTGTCGGAGAGGCGTTCCCGACAAAGTGTGGAGAATGCGAAAAGCAGGGCCGAGACTCCTGCACCCGGTGGTCCCTCAAGGGTACCACGTGCGAAGGTTGTCACAAGGCAAAGGTAAGGTGTTCGCATACCGACCAGTCGAAGGGAGGTCCGAGGAAGAGAATGAAGAAGGACGGAGGTGAAGGGTCGGTTGCGGGTTTGTCGACTGAGTTCGAGGACGCCGTTCTCGATCGGTTCAATTGGTTGGTTCGACTTTTGTCAAAGGGAAAAGGAAAGGCGAAGGAGGAGACCGAAGATGAGGAGGATGAAGAAGAGGATGATGATGAAGATGTGGAGTGAGCAATCGGTTGACCGGTTCGGTGGCCGTAAAATAAAATTTTGGACTTGTATGTAATTGAAAATGTTTCTTCTGAGTTTAAATACGGCCGAATAGGCCGAGTAAGAAAAATTTAAGTAGTATAAAAAAATAAAAAGTCCTAAGTAGAAGGATTGCGGCCGGGCACAACCAGGCGGTAGGAGACAATCGCTCAATTTACTATCATTGCAATTGTCCCCGAGACCGCTGGAGGTCTCGGTCTGGAAACGAAAAGAAAAAACGGAGGAAAGGAAGCGTACTAAGAATCGGCAGGACCGGGTTTGTTCGGATACCGAGTATGATAAGCCGGAAGTAATTCATCTGCTGACAGCTCGTCGGCTGCTATCCATGAAAACTCTTTGTCTGTTCCTTCGTAACCTCGCCACCGGATGTAGTACCGAAGCGGGCATTGTTTGTATCGTTGGTCATATTTCGAGTCCAGTATCTCGGTGACTTCGAATTCGGTTTCACCATCAACCTCTACCGGCGGTGGCGGTGGTTGAACTCGGTTTGGAATGGAGTTGGGAATACTTGGTTCAAGTTGCGAGACATGGAAGACCAGATGGATTCGGGATAGATATTGAGGAAGCTGGAGTTTATAGGATAGGGAGCCGGGTCGGCCGATGACCTTGAATGGGCCTAGATATTTCTCGGAAAACTTCTTTGTTGGCCGGGTAGATTTGATGTGCTTCGCGAGAATGAAGACGTCGGAGCTGATCGGAAACTCGGGGTGTGGAATGCGAGACTTATCGGCTTGTTCTTTATAACGATCCTGTGCGTTTTTGATTTTGGTACAGAGGTAGGAATGGAGCTCATCAAGATTTACTGCGAAGTCACGGGCTCGGTCGGAACGGATATCAATTTCGGGTCAAACAGTGATGTTCGGATGATAACCCTTATTGGCGAAGAATGGAGAAATACCGGTCGAGGCGTTCGGCGCATTATTGTAGGCAAATTCGGCAAGTGGGAGGATCTCGTCCCAGTTGTCCTGTTGATAGGAAGTGTAGATTTGAATATATTGCTCTAGCGTCTGATTGACTTGTTCGGTTTGACCGTCGCCTTCAGGGTGATAACTGGAAGTAAAATGTAACTCCATAGAGAGAGCTTGGCCAAGAGCGCGGAAAAAGGCCGAGACGAATTCGGAACCTCGATCGGAGGTTACGTGGCTCGGAACTCCGTGTTTAGAGAAAACATGTAGGACAAAAAGAACAGCAAGCTGCTCGGAGGTGATTGATGTATGACAAGGGATGAAGATACCTTGTTTTGAGGATCGGTCCACAATGACCAGTATCGAGAAATAACCGTTGGAGTTCGGTAACTCTTCGATGAAGTCCATGGAAATAGAATCCCATGGCCGAAGCGGAACCGGAAGTGGTTTGAGCAGACCATATGGTCGGTGCCGGCGAGACTTATTACGACCGCAGGTTGTGCAGGAACTTATGTAGTCGCGAACAAAGTCTCGGACTTTCGGCCAGGTGTACTCTCGTCGAATAGACTCAAGTGTTCGGTTCTGACCGAAATGACCGGAGAGCGGGTGGTCATGGAAATATCGGAGGACTTGAAGTCGAAGGTCTCCGCCATTAGGTAAGTAAATTTGGCTATCCAGTCGGAGTAGACCGTCAGAGCCGAGAGACCAGCGAGGTTTGGACGGATCAGCGGCGGCTTCTAAGCCGGCAGCTGCTTCCGCATCCAAAGGAAGAGAGAGTCGGATGGCATTATGGAGTGCCTCAATATCCATGACAATTGATGCTCGGAGTATCGGACCTTCGAGGAAGGTTGCTCGAAGTGATGTGGTTAGTTGTTCGTTTGTGAAGATTGGTCGGAAATTCTGTGGATTGACTTGCGCGTAGCCGATATCCCCCTCTTTCGGGTAGACGTCCCATCGTCTAGTCATAGCGTTGGGTTTTTCACCGAGCTTACCGGGACGGAACCGGATCACCATGTTGAAGGTGTGGAGGTATTCGGACCATCGGACCTGTCGTCGGGTCAATATTTTCGTAGTTGAGAAATACTCAAGATTCTTGTGGTCGGTTACCACATCGATCGGTTCACCGGAGCCTTCGAGGTAATGCCGCCAGCTCTGGAACGCCTCGAAAATGGCGAGGAGCTCTTTGTCATGAGTGTCGTAGTTGAGCTCTGCCGCTTGGAGCGTTCGGGATAAGAACGCTACCGGGTGAATTTGACCGTCATCGAGGAGTACAGAAAGGATTGCCGCGACGGCGTAGTCCGATGCATCGGTTTCTACGATAAGGGGTCGGTTTGGTTCCCAATGTGCAAGGATCGGTGCGTGTGTGAAGGCGTACTTCAAGTTGTCAAACGCTGCTTGACAATCGGCCGACCATAACCAGTTGATACCTTTTCGGGTGAGATGGTTTAGTGGAAGGACGATTTTAGAATAATTATAAATAAAACGGCGATAGAAATTAGCAAAACCGAGGAAGGATTGGATGTCCCTGACTTTCCGAGGAGTTGGCCAGTCAGTTATTGCTTGTACCTTGTTGGCGGCCATCGTCAACCCAGCCGGCGACATGATGTAACCGAGATATTCCACTGTATCGACCGACCATTCGCACTTCTTTGCATTAGCGAAGAGTTTGTTCTTCCGGAGCCGCCGGAGGACTTCTCGAACGTGTTCCTCATGTTGCTCGGGGTTATCCGAGTAGATCAGGATATCGTCGAGATAGACAATGATGTTGACATCAATCATGTCCGCTAGGACTTCATTGATGAATCGTTGCCATGCGGCCGGAGCGTTTGTGAGACCAAAGGGCATGACGTTCCATTCGTAGGAACCCCATCGGGTGCGGAATGTTGTCTTCCACTCGTCACCTTTGTTGATTCGGACGAGATGGTAAGCATGTTTAAGGTTGATTTTGGTGTATATCCGGGCTTTTTGTGGAGCATCCAAAAGGTCGGATATGAGCGGCAGCGGATATCTGTCTTTTTTCGTAATTCTGTTAAGACCTCGGAAATCGACACAAAGCCAAAGGGAGCCATCTTTCTTCGGTGTGAAGAGAACCAGTGCTCCGTGAGGTGAATTCGATACAGAAATGAATCCAGTTTTGAGATGCTCATCAAGAAAATCTCGGAGAGCCTGCTGCTCACGAGGGGAGAGTGGAATGATTCGACCGAGAGGCGGGGAACTGCCTTCTTCTAGTTCAATCTTGAGATCATAAGGTCAGTGCTCTGAAAGCACATTGGCTTGTACTTCGTCGAAGACATCGGCGAAGTCCTGATATTGTGCCGGGATGTCGGTACGCGGTGGTGATGCAGTTGCCGCAGATCGGCCGGATACTTCAAGTGATACGGCGTGTATCAGAAACAGTTCGGAACTCGTTTCTTTGAGAATGCGGGAAAATGCAGCAGCACATACAAAAGCGATGTCAAGGTCCGGGTACTCAGTTTTGGCCGCTCGTTGATGGACCAAAGGATAGGTGTAGATGGGTTCAAAAGGAAAGCGCTCGGATAGAGGCCGAGGCTTTGAGATGCGAGCACGGTTACCGCAAGGCGTACCGTAAACAGGAGAAACCGTTGGGGTCGGAGAATCCGGAGGGATTTCGGACCGAGAGGATTCTGAGCGGTCGACGCGACCGGTCGGAAAAGACGTCTGAGGGATAGAGTCAAGCTGCTCGGTGTGTCGGAATGTTATAGTTTTTGATGCCCAGTCAATCAACGGATTGTAGCGGGTCAAGAAACTGAATCCTAAAACAGCTTTGCATGATGAGTCTAAAGGAGTAACATAAAATGTTAAGGGGAAAAGCTCGCCGGATGGAAACCGGACATCGAGAGATGCCGTTTCTGAGATTGCACTAGGTGCAAGTGAACCATCAAACAACCGAAGGTTGATCGGAGTGATTTTTGTAGTCGGTATATCATTTAAAGCAACGTAAGATCTATCTAAGACATTGTCCGTAGAACCGGAATCGAGTAGAGTGGAAAAGCTAAGTACAACCGCAGTTTCAGCTGATTTGTTTATGGCTAGAAACTCGGTAATGAGATTGAAACGGAAGGATCGATCGAGATCGGAAAGAGCGGACGCGTTGAGAGTTACTTCCCCAGATTGAGTACGAACGTAGTCAACGCAACTCCTGCTTCGTACCGGGGTACAGGAGCCGCGGACTAATTTTCCGGAACCTCGGCTACCGCCGGAAGTTCAGGCCCCTGGGTTACAGAAGCGCGGCCGCGCGGTTGAGACCGCTGTTTGGCTTTCGAACCGTACAATCATCCAACTTATGCTTACCACCACAAAATGTACACAGGTTAAACTTTCGGCGCCTTTCCAGTTCCTCCGGCTTGAGTTTGACCAGTCAGGGGCCGAGATGTTTAGCGTGGGGCTTGGGTGGTGACGAACTGGAGGTACTAGCCGAAAGAACCGGAAGAATTACCGGAGCCACTATTACCTTTCCAGTTTTTATTGTTCTTCTTACCGGACTTTTGTTGACCGGTGGATTGTGAAGACGAAGCCGTGTTGGTTGATGTAGAAACTGAGACCGTAGTAGAGGAGCCGGTGCTATTACCCTTCTTTCCGGAGGTAGAACTCCTGTTAGAATTTCGGGCACTCTCCCGTTTCTTCTCCTCTTCACGGCGCCAGTACTGGTTATCGATCTGAAGAACCGTTTGTCGAAACGCGGTTAGATCCCGCGGTGTTGGCATGTGAACGAGTTCGTCCTTGATACGACCAGCAAGGCCGCGATGATATGCCCATTTAAGAGCGGATACGTCAGTCGTGCTGCAAGGTGACGGATGTATATCGGACCGTTCGTTTCTTATTGGAAGACGAGTCTCGGCTAAGGGTGTTGAACTGGATGTTATATTTCCGGACCGGTTCGTTTTCCTTCATTTGGAGAAGACCGAGTCTCTCCTCGGCGTCCCCTTGAGCGTCGTAAAGACCGAAGTTGTCTTGGAGCTCACTAATGAGGGCTGAGAACGATTGTGTCCATGCGGGCATCACATTAAGGTCCGGGTCTAAAATGTCGGGTTCGAACCATTCCCGAGCCGCACCACCGAGATAAGAAAGTGTATAACTGATTTTCCGTTGTTCGGTGAAATAGTTCGGTCGGTCAAGGAAAACAAGCGATAAGGAGACAAGGAACATTTTAAGTTTCTTGGGATCGGATCCATTGAAAACATCTGGATCCTTGACCTTGTTTTTACCGGCATCGCCAGTATCTCCTCGCATGTTGCCTAGAACCTGGCCGAGAGTGTCCAAAGATCCTGTAAAATTTTGGAACAATGCAAGGAGTTGTTGTGGAGTGGGTTCCGTAGGTACCGGTCCCGCAGCTCCTCCAGCAGGAGGGCCACCAGGAGGACCACCAGGAGGGCCGCCAGGAGGACCACCAGGAGGACCGCCAGGAGGGCCGCCAGTAGGACGGTCTCCGGACGGATTGGTTCTATCTGGATCCTCACCTCCACCGTTACCATCATTGGGGTTTGGATTATCACCGGATTGTTCTGCAAACGGATCTTCGTCTCCTCGACCACTTGCCCTAGATGATCTACGTGTCTGGGAGCGGCCTCGGGAGACTTGGGATTGAGAGCGACTAGCATCTCTGGAATTGGTTGGGACGGCAGTAGCTCTTCGCCAAGCACCAGCCGTCAGGAATGTTGGAGATTGTGGAACTTCTTCCGGGTCTACTACCATCGGTATAGCAGTTCGATCTCTGACCGGTGTACGTACCGTAAATTCGTTACCCTCATCGTCATAAAGGGTTTTAAAAATGAATTGTGTAGCTCCGCTGTCGGTATCCGTTGTTATCGTAGGAGGGACCGGAGCAGCAGAACTTGGACCGAAAGCTGTAATATGTCGGCGGGCAGTACTGAGTGCTGAAATAGATTCCGCATATGGAGCGAATGCAGATGCGTTCGTTGCGAACACATTTTGGATTGGTGCCGGTGTGGGGTTTACGGCTCCTTGGCTACGAAGTGTACGTTTTGGAGCCATAGGAATTGGTAAAAAATGGCGTAACAAGATTTAGTTTAAATATACTGTTAGGACCGTGCTACCGGAGGGGAGCCGGGCCTGAAAGAAGTCAAGCCGGGTCGGACCGAAGTATAAACCGAAGCAACCGAAGTAGTTGCCGACCGGAGACACGAGAAGGAAGCGGACCGCGGACCGTCTATTAGGACGGGCCCTCACTATGCCGAATGGTCCTGTAGGAAATGGAAGCAACGACACCAAAGGTCGTCGGTAAGAATGTCCGAGATGGACTTGACGACGCCGAAGGTCGTCGGTGAGTAAAGGATCAAGGCCGGAAGGCGTTGAGTCGAGTATAGGGTTAATCCAAGTCGATATTTAAACTAAAGACTACTATAGAAGATGAGTCGGCTTATATACGGTAGTCCTTATTGTTAAATAAAGATAATAGCTTCCCGTACAATATAGGTCGGCCGGGAAGGAGAATAATAAGTAATTGTCTTTCAGTTAGAGTAATTGTTAAACGTGAGAATGAATGGGAAACAATAAGAAACGGACCGAAAGGGACCGAGGTGACCGGCCCGACCGGCTCGGTCACTTAGAAGAAAATATCCGATATAAGTACAGAGGAATCTCGGTCGTCTCGGTAAGTGTACTGGCCGTAGCTGGCATGGTCGTAACAATTCCACAGAATAGTATATTTTCTAGTTCACGGAATCTATGGACTAGTATATCTACTAGTTCATGGATTGCATGGACTAGTACATTTATTAGTTCATGGATTTCATGGAGTAGTATATTCATTAGTTCATGGAATCCATGGACTATTAAATGTACTAGTTCATGGATTCCATGGAGTAGTATATTCATTAGTTCATGGAATCCATTGACTAGTAAATGTACTAGTTCATGGATTCCATGAACTAGTACATTTAGCAGCTCATGGAATCCATGGAATACTATACCATATACCTTTAAAAGTGATGTACAGGCTGCAAACCCATCCTATTAATATTTTCATGATTTTTCATGATTTTTTCACCAATTATAGCACCTAATGCCCGACGTTTTTTAATGTGACACATATCACACTGTCACACTATATATACAGTACACCTTATCCCTAGGTCTCCTTCTGGAATCCATCCTCATAGTAATGACCAGTTTTATCAATGGTATGTGTGACAGTGTCCCATGAGTGCTGATGGGATCAGCAGAGGTAGGTTGTTGGGTATAGATGAGAAAGTCATTACTATGGAAAAATCTATTGGGAAACCCCCTTTCTAAGAGAAACCCCCCCTCCGAGAAACCCTGACTATTGAGGAACCCGGGTGCTGGCTCGGCTTAGTAACACCATCCCAGCCGGTGGTCTCCAATGAACTCCAACGATTGTGACAGTCTCCACCTTGAATGGCCCTTAACTACTTTTTTGATCTTTGAACTAATGCTAATTTCTGTTGCCGCCCCTCAAACCTTTGTAGCCAAATCAAGGTAGCGAACTGGTAGAATTGAATCCAAAGGTGTGTTTCAGTGTTCTTCTACTTAATGTTGTCCTAATGAAAGTAAGCAAGCTCTTTCAAATCTCAATGTCTTGCACTCTCTCTGCGCCATGTCTTCCTGCATTACATCTTCCGCATACGTATAGGCTGCCAAGCCCCTCTATGGCCAGGCACAGTTAGCATCATTAGGCATTGCTCAGATTTCGAATTTGAGTTACTGGGTATTGCTGCGCATGCTGTATGTATCACCTCTAGCAAGGAATTCCATTCCACATTCAATTGGCTTTATAACTACATGAGATGCAAATACATTATCATTTACCATGAAGCACAAGACAATGAGCATGCATATCTCCCGCACTCCATGTTTTTGTCAACTCCCTCAGGTATGATGTATTGCATGCCCGAATTGCCTTTTCTTGCACCTCCACCCTGTATTTGCAGCGCGCGCGCAACTGCGAGTTGTGGTGCTGGACAACTGATCAAAGCTGGATTGTGCAGTTGTGAATCCGAACGTTGGAGGTCTTGAGCTTTCTATTAAAAAGCTCGAAATCTATTAAAATAGTGGTTTTTCTTTCAAGTCTACACACGGGCGCTTCTCAGTGGGCGCCTGTTTCGGCCGGTCATCAGAGAAACCCTCAAGTCACTTTGTCGAGAGGGTTTCCCGAGGAACCCGGGGTTTCTCGGAGAAAGGGGGTTGCTGAATAGATTTTTCCATTACTATAACTATTAATCACTATTCCAAAGATTTTAATTCTTACTATGTGACAATGTCACATGAATGTTGATGGGATCAGTAGAGATAGGTTGTCAGATGACTTGATGAGGCAGTCATCACTATCACTATCAATAGCTATTTGGTAGCCAATGTTAAGGAGTCATGGAATCAGAGGTGCCAGAGGTCACCCTGAAATCCATGGCCCTGGATTTCTTGTGTATTTACTTCATACTAGATACTGGATTGTTACACTTTGGCCTATCTAACATGATATGAATTGTGGTAGCCTGGAGTGGAATCCCACATACTTAATTGGGTGGGATATCCAGCTACCCTGTTTCCTGGGAATCCAACGTACTCAGGTGGGTGGGATATCCAGCTACCCTGTTACATGGGAATCCCACGTACTCAGGTGGATGGGATATCCAGTTACCTTGCTACCTGGGAATCTCACACACTCAGGTGGATGGGATATCCAGCTACCTTGTTACCTGGAAATCCCACATACTCAGGTGGATGCAATATCCAGCTACCCTGTTACATGGGAATCCCACATACTCAAGTGGATGGGATATTCAGTTACCTTACTACCTGGGAATCCCACACACTCAGGTGGGTGGGATATCCAGCTACCTTGTTACCTGTGAATCCCACATACTCAGTTGAGTGGGATATCCAGCTACCTTGTTACCTGGGAATCCCACACACTCAGGTGGGTGGAATATCCAATTACTAGCCTACTGTGGATTTCCCAGGGATGTCCCATGGGTCTCCCATGCCAGGACCCCGGACACTTGGGTGATCCCAGATGGGATATCTCGGGGATTTGACCCCTCTTAGGGCCAACTATTGGGTCAAAAGTTGAGCCTAACAAGGTACTTTTTAGTAGGTGACTGAAGTGTATTATTGCCATATGTGAGTTAGTCTTTTCTACGCTCTTTCTTGCGGTTTCATATTGTACTGACTATCCATCCTATTCCTTCATTCATGCCTTCTCATTCCTTTCCTTTATCAATCAACACAACACCCACTAATCATTAATCAAGTCCCAATTATTACGCATCCATTGGCCGCTGTCATCATGCAACAAATGCAGACAACTTGCACTTGAGGAAGAATATGTTTGAAAGAATGCTGGGATGGGTTGGATGTGCTGTCGCAACCTTATTGACAAATTTAAGCTATGCTTGTGCTACGACTCTTAGAAATAATTATATCTTGAGGATTCAATGTGACCCGCTGGGACTCCGGTGTGATGCCCAGAGCCTTGGGGGTTGTTACTTGCTAACAACCCTCCAACAGGGTTGTTGAAAAGAATTATCCAACTCAAGGGGTACTGGAATTATGATCCATTACACTCTGGTGGGTGGCTTGTCGCTGCTGAGAGGCCACTAAAATATTTTTTTCAAACCTATCTTTCAGAGGCTCTGAGAGCTTTGAAGGGTTGGATATGCTATTGGTAATTGTTATAAGTATTCATCTGTAGTTAATATATGCCAAATGGAAGTGCATCAGCAAAAAGGGGTTAAACCTGCAATGACCTAGGGAACCTAGGCTACCCTGGTCACCCTGGTCACCCTGGTAACCTTGGGTCTTCCAGACTACCCCAGGTTACCCCAGGCTACCTTAGGCTACTTCAGGTTACCTCAGGCTCCTCAGGTTAGCTCAGGTTTACTCAGGTTTACTCAGGTTGCCTCAAATTCCTAAGGTTTATCCCAAGTTTATCCCTAAATCCTAGGTAACCAAGGTGACATCAAAGAAACCAAGGCAGTCTAGGCAACCTAGGTGGCCTAGTAGACCTAGGTACCCTTAGGTTCCCTTAAGTCTCCTTAGGTCATTCTGGGTCAACCCAAAGTCAACCCTGGGCACAGACCATTTTTCCTGATGTATTAAGCCTAGGAATAGGCATCAGCAGGATATTTATGAGATCATCTTCATATGTCATCAAGATTTGTAAAAATATAGATTATTTTCATATATGGTATATCAGACATCACATGGGTGTTGTGTGGGTGGGTGGCTGCCCCTTTGGGGCCCTTTAAATATTTTTTGGCTTGGTGTAATAAAATTTTTTTTTGGACCCCCTTGATCTAACTATTTGAAAATTCAGGCTAAATTTTGTATACACAATACAAAATAGTGAAACGACCATGGAATTTGAGTAAAAATTAAGAAACTTGACATATTTGGCATCACAAGAATAGCGATATTTGGTTGACATTGTTAAGAATGTGCCATACCTCAAAGAATATTTGTCACCAAAATTTAGACAAAGGTCAAGTAGATAGTGACCAACATAATGTACTCCCCCATGTATGTAGGCACCATCATGTGACCATCACGATTGGAGGTTAGGCAATGGCCCTGGATTTGACCGTGACATCAGTCAAATATGGCAAAGACAAAGAATTCGTGGTCATCTTAGTCCGCATCTGGGATGGAAGAAGCTCTTCATCATGGGTTTCATTTCACAGTTGCTGCCAGTGAGAAAAGTCCTTGTAGTCATTTTAGTACTTTGAAGACCATGAAGGAGTGGATCAAGCTGATATTGATTCCGTGCATCAATGCAGTTATCGCAGATGACCCTACCCTTGACCAGCATCAAAAAGCAATTCTTTTTATCAATGTCTATCCGGTTCATATTAGTGAACCTTTTCGCCCCAACTATGTCTACACAGATCATCCTCGCATTATCATTATCTTTGTACCTGCTAACTGTATGGGCAAAGTACAGCCGGCAGATATCAGTTTGCAGCGTCCTCTCAAGCATTGAATCAAAGCAGCTCTTCTCAATTAGATGACTGCTGAACATTGCCAACAACTTGCCGCTGGAGCCAAACCTCAGTAAATCAAAATTACGATGTCACTTCCTAGGCCTAAAGTTCATGATGCATCGGTGACAGTTTTAGTTGAGGCCTACAATGTCATGCAAGGCCAACAGGGATGGGAACTGATCAAAAAGGTTTGTTCTTGCAGTGTACTATGTATTCAAGGCTCACACCAAAAATGGACAAATTTCTGCTGAGCAGAAACTTGACCAGAGATTAGATATATCCATAAATATTTTGGGACTATGGAACATATACTGAAATTTATGTATTCATTAGTATCAAAAGCTTTGCTGAAATTTTCCCAATCAGTCCAATACTTGATTTAAAAGAAAGGACAGCTGATTCATGCTGTATCAAATGACCTAAAAATTGAGCTGAATTTTGAAGATTCAGCACAACTTAAATATATCCTGATATATGACATTTCTACTGCTCCTTCAGAAGCAATGAAAACACTCATGATATCTCACATTTCTGCTCAGCAGAAATGCATCGGGTGGGTCTTTCTGCTGAGCAGAAATCTGATCTATCATGCACATTTTCATTGCTCCTGAAGGATCAGTAGAAATGTCATATACTGGGGTATATTTAAGTTGTGTTGAATCTTCAAAATTCTGCTCAATTTTCAAGTGATTTGTCAGCAGAATTTCTCACAAGTAGGGTTTCTTTTAATGCACTCAATGTATACTTAAAGACAGACCCTACTCTTCATGATGAGATTACCGCTAGGTGTGGAAGTGTGCTGGAAGTATCAGATGATTCTGTATTAGAGTCAAATACTGACCGCGATGCAGATATCTGTGATGATGAAGATGTATTATTTGATGATGTTGTCACGGAAGCATTTAATGAATGGAGGAGGGAAGTGATGTTGCACGTACCGAACATGGATTGACGAGCCCTAAAACCCAGCAGAGGGGAAGAATATTGTGTTATATGATGAAAATGGGAACATGTGGTCTCAGAGTGGTACTTTGCCTATGTTATCTTGATAGTAGTACTCTACAAATTCTTTAATGCTTTTTTGACTTTTTTTCACGAATTTTTGCATGTCTCTTTGTCACGGTCCCAGCCTAGGCAACCAACCAAAATTCCACCATGGTGTCACAGTATTCTGGCAATTTAACAGGGCCTCCGTAACCGTGACCGTTGCCTTTTTACCCCAGGCCAATTCTGCCATCTTGTTGCTTCTTTGAAGTTCTATTTTTGGGCCGCTTTGGCTGGAGTTTTGGCCTTTGCTTTTTGATTTTCTACCTTGTTAAGTCAATTCTTTTTTACTTTACTTCATTTTTTTATGACCACACATGACCTTCTGAATTTTCCAATGTTTCCAACCCACCTATTCCTTTTCTTTCTAGTTCCTTTCCTTAATTATCCACTCCCCTTATGCTTCTGTTCAAAGGCTTCTGAGGGCTCAAGCCTAAGGGGGGGATACTGTTTATATCCATGCATTCCGGTGCCCTCTGATGTCCACTGATTGCCCCTAAATCACTGCCGAGCCTCCGGCGCCTATTCCCGAGGCTTACCGAGCCTATATCTCGGTAATCATCTCAGAAACCTTGGCCATACCTCGGCTGGAACTTGGTTGCAAGTCATTGACTTGTTTGGACTTCATTACAGCTCCTTTCATCCCTTCCCAGTCTTGCTTCCACCTCTGCTGGAGCCGAGGCGATCCGTTCTATTCCGAGCCTCGGAACAACTTTGGATATATTCCTGGTACCTTTGGATGCTTTTCCCATGCTATTGTTTTACTGCCCTTATTGTTTTATTGCCTTTGATGTTCTTTTGTCTTTTGCTACTGAATTACTTTATTGTTTTACTTACCAACGGCTTCCCAAGAATCTATTTCTTATTAGGGATGTTCCGGGCCAGCAAAACTTGCCAGTTGCAGAGGCAAAATTTGCGAAATTTTACAGCTACTTTTGTACAGCATGATGTAGCAAAGAAATAGCTCTATCAAGCAAAATTTGCCATACATTATAGCAAAATTTGGAGTGGTAAAATTTGCCGGCCCAAAACATCCCTATTGTTAAATACTTTTCCCATTTATCCAGACTTAGTAGTATTTAAGTAGTCTAAACTTGTACAGTAACTTTAGCTCCAAAATCAACTTAGTCTAGCTGATCTCACTTTCCAAGCCTTGCCTTTGTCTTTCCAAATATCTCCGATTAATAAGCCGACACAGCCACGTGATCTTGGCAAAACCTCGGCTCTGCCTTCAGTCCCACTGCCTCGACTTGGTGTAGTGCTTACCCTACTGTTTTCCTCTTGGGACACCTTATGGCATGTCAAGGGTGTTGCCAATAGCTTCACCAAGTCCCATATCTTGTGAGGTCCGGCCTGGAACCTTTCCAGACTATTTCCGCCTGATACCTCGGCTGCTCTGCTCCGGGTTTCACAGACTTAACAATGCACCAATAAATATAGTAGTGCATGTGAAGTATAGTAACAGTCATGTGACAATGTCACACAGTATAAATTGAAATTTTTGAAATAGTGATTGATAGTTACAGTGATGACTTTCTCATCTACACCCAGCAACCTACAGCTGCGGACAATCAAAGTCAACAAAAACCTTAACTGAGTTTTGTAGACTTCAGATGGTATCAGACAGACTTGTAAACTGTATGGAGACCATATCTAGGACCTAGAAAATGTATTCCTATGAGCCAATTTCCCCCACATCAAAATTGGCCACACCCAAAAATAATTCACTAAAAATGAAAGAAAATGCGGAAAATAGTCCTTTCATGTATCTGCTTATGATTTAGACTTGCAACCAATCCCACCTACGTAATTTATTTGGTGTAAACAACCAAATCCATTTGTTTGTACCATAAACAAAGGAAATTCCTACAGAGGGACTGGTCCGAATGGTTGTCACAATGGCAGGGTCACCTTTGTGACCACGGCCTTAGAAGAATCATACTTTTTCTCACTTATAAAAATTTGTTTCTGAGGGACCATGTCCCTTCAATAGTTCAACAAATTCTGTGTCAATTCATATACACAAAAGAAAAATACATTTTTTTGAGTGTATAATGCTAACAAGGATCTGCTGGGCTCGGTTTGATGCCTTACTTAGCGCCATGGTCTGTCTCACTAGCCAGTACATTAGTAGGCTATAAACTTTCGAAAATTTCAATTTTTGACACTTACACCATTTGAAAGCCTAAGTCTTGAAATGTACAAATATGTTGATCTTAAAAATACAATTTTTACAACTGAAAAAAAGTCACAAAACGTCCACCCTACTAAATCACTACCACTTGGACCAGCCATTTCTCAGAAACGTCGACAGATCCTTTGGTTTGAGATGGCTGTGCCATTGTTTCAAATAGAAACAGATGGTCACAAGCCTACTTATGATTCTGAAGTAAAAACTTTGAAGTAAAGTACATTTTTTGTACACTAAAAAAGGAAATTTTAAGTGCCCTCTCTTCCTGCGCTTTGCAACATGAGCAGTAATAAGGGTGGACATCTTCCTCCTGGTCATGTTAATATTCACAGACTGCGCTTGTTTTATTATAGGCCAGATCATCAAACTTTGAAGTCAAAAATCCCTCAACCTTGTCAGTCTATCAACACTATTATGGCTGACTTGCCTTCCTTCCATCTGGACAAGACTTTAGATCACTCAAGGGAATACTTCCGGAGTCATTCTGTGGAGTTCCGCTGCAACTACAGCTGAGTTTCCTCCTTTTATTATCCTTTTTCCGATACCCCTGTCTGGTTCTCTATATAATTGACTTCACTGCTTCATTTTCTTTCTATTCCCACTACTTTGACTTAACTTTAATTTCTCTTATTGCATCATGTGTCTTGGTAGCTCTCACTCTCCTACCTCATTGTTCTCCTAGATTTTTGTCATCCGCGCTTGCTTCTTCCCACATTCATCTCCATAGGTCCAATACTCTGGATGAGCACAGTTTCTATCCTTGGTCTGAATACAGCCTTGAACATATCCATCACACACCCTTCTTTCATCCTTCCATGACCCGCCAGGAAACAAACAATGCACTTGTGGATGTCACTGGAGAGGTTTCTTCTTTTCTTTGTGACCTCTGCTTGCATTGGATTTTTCAAGATCCTGACAATGGCAGCACCAAGGTTTTATACAGTCGGGACACAGAACTCTGGTGGTCTGAAATCATTGCAGGTGTTTGTTCCAATGTGGTTCCTGCTTGTTAAGTTCCCAGTGTTGCAGAGGATAGCTCTCATTGTGGTCCTATGACAGGCAAGTGGTTCTTGGATATGTGTTCCCAGTTTTTGGTCATGAAGTCATTGGGATGTCTCTTGCATGGTAATTTCAAGGTCTGTCAAATCTGGGGAGACTTTGAGTGGATGGCCCTTGTCATGCTCCTGACGCACAAGGAGTACAATCTTGCTCTGTATACACCAGAGTGTTTGGTTGTAAAGGTTAGGAGCAAGTACAATGTTTGGCATTTGAATTCTATTAATTGTGCGGGCACTCTCATTAATCATTTTATTTCTATCTCTCCCTTGCCCAATGATCCCTCTGTACCTGTGGGGATTGATCATTTCTCTCATATTTGCTTTCCTTCCTTGACTGCACCTCCTCCTTATGATACTCTGAAGGACACATTCAAGAATCACCGCCAGAATGTTTTTATCAAGAACAACATCAGTGATCTTGTGCTCAATGCTCTTGCAACTGACGAGAAGACAAAGACTCACCAGTCTCTTGTGAAGGCTGCTGAAGCTTTGATTTTGTTCAAGAAACCGGCTGCAGGGAAGGCTTTGTTCAAAAAGGGGAATAAAGAGGAGATTCTTCTTCTAATGAAGACAAAGCTTGATGCCCTAAAGGCCAAAGGCATTGATGTTAGGACTGAGAAGAATGCCAATAATGGAGATGCCAGCACCAAAGACAACAAGGGTAAAGAGAAGAAGCGTAAAGAGAACGTGGGTGCAGAATATCAGAAGGCACTGACAGAGTTGTGGGAGAAAGCAGATCAAGATGGATATGATGAGCAGGCAAAGGGAATTGATGTGAATGAGTAAGTTTTTCTTATTGTGCTCCATCCCGAGTGGAGACGCTAATTTGCATCTTGATAATAGTAACCAAAAACAATTCAAGGAGGCCATGTACTTGGCTCTTTGTGCCCTTTGTCAGAATGGCCAGTTGGGTCCATGCAAAAGGATGCTTTTAACTGGTTACCGCAACAGGGCTAACAATCTAGTAGTGTACAAGTAAGTGAGTGTCATTAGCCAGGACACATACTGATCACCAGGTTAATTCAGGCTACAAGTCCACCACAACAACAATGACCATGCAGACACTTTCCCCTTGAATCAGGAAGAAGAAATTGCAATGGGTAATGCTTGGAATGACTGGTGTGAAGCCTGCATTCCCAGTGAGTACACTATCTACTGACACGGTTGGAGTTGCTGATTGTGAGCCCTCACAGAGTGCCTTATAGAGCAGATCACCCCAGCGGACAAGCCCCATAATCTACAAAGCGGTGATGGCGTACCAGTTCTCAGTGACGTCAATCTGAAGCAATTAGCACCAGCTGCACTAACAAAGGTACTGACAGACTTTTTGCGCACATTGTGGCATAAGTTGGCTTGCTTTCTCATGCTTTGAACCTGGCTAATTGGACACTTGCAGATCATTCTTGGCCTCAAGATTGCATTTGACCATCTATCCCCTTGGTCAAGATTGACGTGCACCCCGAGGACTTTTACAACACATCAAAATTCCTGTTTCCCGTGGTGTTGAAGCCGATTGAGATGATGCTACTGATAGAGCACTATTCTCTTTGCACCTATCTAAGCACAATCTCAGCAGCTGAAACTGTACACCCGTTTGTGTTTTGGCCAAAGAAGGACATTGTAGATCAAGTTGCAAGGCAAGAGGCAGAAGCACAAGCAGAACGAGGGACTGGTGATGAGATTGTAGTACCACTCACCTCCTTCTCACCTGCGAAGGCATTGACTTGCCCTCCTGCAAATGCTCCAGCTCCCATTTCACCTGCAAAGGTGTCGACTCCACCTCTGGCTACTTCTGCTGCTCCTATTTTGCCTGCAAATCCAGTGACTCCGCCCCCAGCTACTCCTGCCGCTTCCATTTCACCTGCTAAGGCCCCGGCTCCACCTTCGACTACTCCTTCCACTCCTATTTTACCTGCACAAGAGTCTGTCAGGACTCCTGCTTTGGAGGAGCCTATTCCAGTGCCAATGGTGAATGATGAGAGTGAGTTGCCTGCAGAGGAAGCTGAGGTAGTCCCTCGACATTGATGCTGTAAACGAGCTTGCTGACAAGGTGGATACACAACGTGTTTGCAGAACAAGAACCAGTGCAAGTCCAAACAAGAGGGTCAAAGAAAACGGCAGGGAAAAAGAGAGGCTCAGTGTGACGCTAAGGTGTTTCAGCTTGTTTAATAGTTGATACTTTGTTGGTGTTTAATGGTTTGTTTAATTGCATATACAGCTCATTGTTTAATTGTTGTTCAAAATGAACATAGGCACATAGAATTGAATACACGGACACCTATGCCGGCTGCCTGTACTCTATTTTTTGCCAGCTTTTCACGCTTCATCAACTCCCTATGCTCTTCCTCAGAAAGTGTCATTGATACACCAGGTTCCCTGTCTGCAGACTCAATGTTTGGTTCGTCATTAAGAGCTGCGAACTTGGCTGGTTGTTGGCCAAGGTGCCAGGGAAACTTATTGAACCAGGTCTTCCTGGAGCCAGTTAGCCAGAGCATCCTCAGCAATCAAGTAGCTTGCTTGAGATCTTTAGCTGCATGTTTCTTGAGGAACGTCTGGTGCACTCCCATGAAGACTCCTGGGTTCCCCCACTTTCCTCCCTTGTTCTCCTTGTTCTTCTTCCTACCAACCGTGGACACACGTGAGTCTGCATCCAAGTCCATTTCTGCAGCAGGAGGAGCCTCAGCATCACCCACAGCATCAGTGCACATAGTGGGATGTGATTTTGGGTCTGAGTCTTTGCCAGGAGGGTTTTGCATATTGGCAGGAGGTTGGCTTTTGCATGTGGACAAAGTAGGCGGAATACCAGTATGTAGGCTCATGTTGAAAGTAATTTCATGAGTAAGAAAAGCCAGATTGGAGCTGGGTAAATAAATTCCCAAAACAAGAAAGATAACCATCTTGTTTACATCCTTGCATCCAATGGGCTGAGCAAGGAATGGCTCCAAATGAGAACAAATTATCAAGTCAAGAAGCTGGCGCCTTGCAAAGCACCCATTGTGAGATACATGAGATTGTGTGCCTATCTTTATCCATCATGCATCAGCCTCTGATGCACCCTCAGTTCTCTAATTGCATGACCTTGGTTCTCTTGCTATCTGACTCAGACTCTGAAGACAAAATTCCCTCCTCTCCATCCTCTCCGACCTCGTCTCTCCCCTCTACTGCAAACCATCTAATGGATACCGCCACTTGTTTTCCCCCTATCTTTGATTCTGCTTCTGACAATCCTCCCATGAGGGACAAGCAATGTTTCTATAACATTTATTCTGGCAATCAGTGTGGCTGCTTCCAAGACTGGTATGTAAGTTTTCCTCCAGCTAACTAAGTTCAGATTCACCGTACATATTAGGTCCAATGCCAGTGGTCAAGTTCTTGGTGTTAAAGGAAATCGGCACAAGGCTTACAATACCTGGGAGGAGGCTTTGGATGGCTGGCATCAAAATTGTTGTGGTTATCATTGTCACCCCGCTAATTTCGAAGATGGAACCCTCTTTCACCCTGACACAACTGCAAACATCCCAGAGGCACCATCCCATCACCCTCCCAGCACAATGTTGTCTTTTTGTTGGCATCTGACCCAAAAGCTTCACCCACTGGTCCTCCTTGTCCATCAAATCCTTGTAGGGATCCAGCTCGCACTTCTTCACCTGCATCTCCATATTCCTGGACTACCCTGCATCATTGGGCTATTTCTTCCACAGATTTCAATGGCATGATCTCTACGTATGTATTTTGTCTTTTCTTCTGACCATTTTTTTTGATATTCTCATACTTAGGTCAAGCGGTGGTTGACATGCAAGAGGTAGACATGTGCGAAATTTTGAGCTTTGATGAGGCTCTCAATTGATTCAGTCACCTCAATCTGGCCTCCAGGGACATTCAAATGTAGTGATTGTTGTTATTTTTTTTTTCATATATTTGCAACACGGTTATTGCTATTTCCATTGGACTGGACAGGTTTCAGGGCAGATAACTTGCCGTGATGCTGGTCAGGTTAGTAAGTAAATGATCATCTCAACTTGCACATTGGTCTGAATTATCAACGATTGGTGAATTTTTACATTGAGCAATTGAACTATCAGAGATAGGAGTTTCATTCTTGGCAACCTTTGTATTGGCAATCTCACCTGTTCATTCTGGTATTCAGTTTTCCCATTCACTGTTTGGTGTATGCAAAACTATTACAAGAACTCCCTTCAATGGCCTGGGCTTTGAAAACAGAACAAATGGTTTTATAGCGCCATTCCAGCTCCTCCTTTCCATGCTGCAGACAGCGCATCTGAATTTCTTCAATTGCCAGGACAGCCAAATGAAGCATGCACTGTAAATCACCTACTTGAGCGAGGTCCTCACGGTGGCTACCAATTTACCTTAGATTTTCAAACTCCGCTACCTTATTGCTACCTTAGCCTTACCAAGTTAACTTAAAGTACCTTTAAGTTCCTTAAGTTAACTTGGTCAACCAAGTTAACTTATTTAACTTATTTAACCTTATTACCTTATTCTACCTTATTCTACCTTAAGTTGTAAATAAAATTGTAAATGTCTATTAAAGGCTCTGCAATGTGCTACAGACACTCCTAGATCCTGTTCAAGTGTATAGGACATGATTTAAGGTAGCTCACTACTGCCAGTGTACAGATAGAACTTCCGGTCCATCATTTTATTATATTTACCAGTTTGTGATGCCATGTAAATCAACAGGCATGATTGGCAATGCTTCATTTCAGTCATATATGGCTTCATTGGCATGCAAATAATGATAAAATTGTACACAAGCCATGTATTTTGTCTCAGCAGTAACACACAATTAGCCAGCAATTAGCATGAGCAGCAACCATAAATGTATCGGGAGCTAATCTGGAGCCTATTACGCACAACTACAGGTATGTTTGGTGCATTAAGAGTGCATATTTAATGTATTTAAAAGTTGTAAAATGTATTTAAGTTCGAATAAGGTAGCGGAGTTTCAAATAAGGTAGCGGACTTTAAATTTTAAGGTACTTTATTTCGTTCACTTATACGGAGTTTCCAACCATAATGAAAGAGTTCAGTGCTCACCACTACTGCTTTACATTCTTTTATTATATGTACAGCACACAGGGTCTCAATATACATAAGAATTTGTATAATTTGAAATGACACGGTACATGTAAGGGCCTACTGCTGAGCCCTTGCTTCCGAGTAGGGCTCTGCACCGTTGGAACCGTATATATGAAATATATGAATTGCTCATACGGTTACGACGCCGTAACCGTCAAGGGTTCGAACTATGCCTGTACGGTACGGTTTACGGTACGGAGAAGGGCTGTATAAATGGTAGTCCATACTCGTATACTAATTTAAGGGTATTCAGTGAGTTTTATCTGGTTGATTTCATGGAAAATTTTACTCCTACTCAAGTTTGACTCAATTACCCACCTTGTCAGGCCTACTTTTGCATCAAAACATACTGTGTTAGTACTCAGTGTTTGTGAAAGTACTCTAAAGTTTCATCTCTACTGCAATATACCAAACACTACAGTATTCATTTCACCCTGTAATTAGTCCTACAACCTACCTTGTCACAATACTGAGGTTAGGATTTTCTGCGTCAATCAGGACTCAGTGGCGGAAACGGAGTGCCCATGGACGCTCGCACCTTTATGTGACCTCGAGTGGCTCGTTTCTCTTAATAGTAGTAATGCGGTTACAGACACTCTCCCGCTTGAATCGTCAGGCATATATTCAGGTGCGTGCAATAATAGGATGGTTTTGTTTTACTTTGTTTTATTGATTAGTTTCTCTTCACTGTGACTCAAAGTGTTGCGATCAGAAAAGAGACCAAAGCAGTGTTCAATGGGCACCTTCAGGAATGCAATGCAATCACATTGGGCTGAGACATTCATCAGAACAGTATTAATTAGGAGATCAAGTGGTACGGCACAATGTGCGATGTGCTCAACACGTACTGTCACATGAGGTCATAACACCGTGAATGGCTGTATATTTACGGTACGGTTACGGCTCAACCGTAACTGTATTTCACCGTAAAGTATCGACCATAAGGTACGGTGCAGATCCCTACTTCCGAGTCCAGTGATATCCCACTTGTGGTTGTAGCACATGCATATATGCATCTCCTTGTCCTGCATTCTACCCTCGAACCATTAAGGATTGAGCTCTATGCACATATACGAGAGCTTAGTACTTCAAGCTCATCCCAAGTTGGATTAATTATTGTCAACTTGCGTTTCTCGATTCTCCTGTTACTGGTTCCTTACTACTTATTTCATTACTTTACTTACTTTAGTTGTTATTACTCTGTATTGTCCTTCATATGTAGACCACACATGAACAATCATTTACAACGCTGAAATCCCCTGCTTTGACCTTGACTCATCCATCCATTCCAGTTATTTTGCTCAACACTCAGGTAAGCATCACAGTATTATTCACTACTTATTTATTGAGTGAATATTTAACTAATCATATTCAGTGTTCACTGTATCTCTACCATTAGCAATAGAGATGCTAGCATGCCCCTATGTAACACCCCCGATCCACAATCGGCGGCAACTTAGCAGGTTCCCACGCCCGCCAAATACTATGTATTATAGAGGTTAGCTTTAAACCATCACCTTGCGAGTACCACTGAATATAATCCAGTAATACTCACTTGGGTGATCTTAATGCTCTAGGCTCCTAAGGAGCCCTTATACCCTAGTAAGTACTTACTTACCTTAGTAGACATGGATGGCCTATTGTACATGTGTTCTTGATACATGTGAGCAGCACCTGGTTAAAATTTGCTGAATTTTCATGGTATTTTCAATAACATTGATCATGTGTTCTTCATCCAATCCCACATTTGAGACTGCAGGTGTACTGTTAGGAACTCGGTTTGCAGGATCAAGAAGAGACAGATACTTTGACGATGTTTGGTTGCGAGTTGTACAGGTATAAGTCATATAACATCATAGAAGAAAGTAGAGCTACATTGCCAAATTAGTGGATACAGAAACAGTTGCCAAGACAGGAGCAACACAGCTTCACCTTTTAACACTGGTTGGTAATGAATGTTCAAAAGTTTCCAAAAATCCTCACTGCACACTTGCAAGTCAATTAAATATCTTCTATCTACAAAGTATCTATAGTATACAGCACATTGGATAGTGCCATGTAGTATACTACTTGAATTGTGGCAACATGCAGATGATGTGTATCATTATATAAAGGCTGTGACGGACATATACAGGATGGGTTAATGTTGGTTTGATGGTCCTATTTGAAATTTAACATATCAGATGCTCAATATGGTATCAATATGGTACAGTTACGGACACATGCTCTATACCACCAATGTACAGGAAGGACGCCAAACCCAGCATAGTCATGTACTTGATTTAACAAAGTAATTAGATGATGGAGCTACTTCTAACAGGAAATTGTGAATGCACAACAGTGAATAAAGAACAATGTTCTCAAAGGCTACCTTGAAGGCTACTCAGTGGTAAGTGCTAACAGTGTGCTTACTATGTAACAGCGATAACGTATATACCTATTTGTCACGGCTTGAGATGTACCTGGGATGTATGGTACTTACAGCGAAGATGTAAATGCCGTAATAAGGTCGCCACGCAATCATAAGGTAGTTACATTTCGCCAAGGTAATTTGTCTAAGCGTGGGAAAAATAAGGTACCTTGAATATATTGAAATAAGGTAAATAAGGTAGCGAAATAAGTTCCTTTGCTCACACTCGGTCCTCACTGGTAGGTCCTGCCAAGTTGAGAACACAATCATAGACACCACCTAGCTCCCGTTCCAAGTTTGTCAAAGGTGGGAGAAAGGGATTGAGGTAGTGGAACATGCCGCCATGGTCCACTTCTTCCATGAAGTCCTTGAACAACATGGCAATGTACTTGTGGTATGTTTTTGGGTTATCTCCCATGGCAGCAAAGATCTTGTAAGTTGCTGCATGAAGTTTCTGTAGCGAGTTCATATGGTAACTGAGAGGTTTTTTCACTGGTAGGGGCACCCTAAAATCATAGTCAGAATATGAATTTGCCATTGATTGGAATACACATGGCTTCACCTCTGGACCAGTGGACCTCCCATTTTATATGGCTTTTTAGGCTGTTTAGGAGGGAGCAAATACAGTACACTAGTCATATATTGTGTTTCAGTAGATTTTTACATAGTATGAATGAGAAATTTCACCAATTATCATGACTTCATGATCCACTTGTTGCTTTTCATTTACCTTATCCTTATTTCTATGATACCTAAATGAGAATAGGAATGGTCAGAGTGTATACATGTATCAATAATAATGCCCAAAGCTTTTGAGACGATTGGCTGCCTGTTTCACTGCAGCAGAACTGTATTTCTTGCGTCAAGGCATGGAAGTTCAGTTTAAGGTCTTACTTTGCTTTTTGACATTTTATGGTTTTGCTTGACCTTTTCATTTACCAGATTTTGGAGTCCGTTATGAAGTGGATTTCATTCCGATTTCAGTGGTATAAGTTAATTCTTTTATACATTATAATATGGCTCAAAATTTGCTGAATACCTTATATATCCCTGAGCCGTAGGCTGGGAACCAGAAATCTTGAATAAGTGCTAAGAGCAGCACAGGCACTTACAACCTTCTCTTCTGTGTTCAAAGTCCCACCTTGTCAAAAAAGCGGAAACAGACAAAAAAAAATATAACTCGCAAGCTTGCTAAGCGTGCTTGTGCTCACCTTATACAGTAACTTCAGCACTTGTTCTCATTAACCAATTGCAAGACTTATTATCCGGAAGCTTGGTTTTGCTTGGCATGAGATATTCCAAAAGGCTATATAAAATCTGGTGGCTTTTTCAAACCTCTCTCTGCAAGCTTCCTGAATCAGAGAAAAGTATGATGCTACAGTGCTCACATGCAATATAAGCTATGATATGCCCATCTTTGAATCCTGTTCCACAAATGCATGGCTACATTTAGGAAATGCATCATCATTCATGCGTACTTACCTAGGTGATTTTACTGTAGGATAATCAATATTTGAAAGCTGCAAAGTCCAGGAGGGGGCATGCCTACCCTACTTGGGGTTATTTAAGCATCGCACACATTCCTCCAGTTTTCCCTTTTGACCTTCATGATGCAAAATAGCTCATCAATAATGTGTGTGCTTGCTACTCCCATCTGGCCTATGTACTTACAATATGCCCCCCCCTAGTCCCCCCTAAGGTGAAGAAGTTTCTTCCACATGCAACTGGCACAAAGGCAAACGGTATGTAGAGTGTTTCTTTTTTCTTTTTTCTTCTTTCAATAGAAAACATTCTATCCATTTAATAGTCATGTTGACCTGGACTTGTCTGCTATGTCTGCTGGAGATATTAGAGTTATATTCCTAAACAGGAAGTAGCAACAATAAGTCCACACAGGACTTAGTAGTAGCAATCACACAGATCAATGGGAGATGATGGTGGTATTACAGGGTATGGTACTAGGCTTTATATACTTGGTGTGCAAAAAAGTAACCGGATTTTTATTTTTGGCCTGTATAATTGCACCGAACACAGCTTTGTCTCAGCCTGAAACTATTGTGGCAGACTCATGTATAATCCACTTTATCCTGGTACTCACCTGGAGCCTCAGTTTGCACTGTGTTACTCTCTATATCAGGTTCATTTTGGCAGGAAAATAGCCAATTTTGGTGTTTTTCAGAAGTTGAGGGCAATTTCACAAGGTAGAATGGATATAATGGCTTGGTGTTGGTACAGAGGTTGGAGAGGACATCTCAAAGTGTTGAATGGACACCTTCGACCCAGCACAATATGGCATTTCACTGAGGTAACAGTCTGTAAGTAAAAATCCGGTTACTTTTTCGCACACCAAGTACAGTCTTATGTACAAACAATATATCAGGCAAGTGGCTACTGCATGAATACTTGTGGCTACTGTCCATACAGTGAAGTGGATACTATGAGAGAGTAAGTGGATATGGCGAGAGACTGAGTGGAGTCTGCAAGACAATAACAGTGGAGTGCATAGGATGGTGATACAAACAAGTGGAGACTATAAGAAAGTGTTCCATGTATAGTTCAATAAGATATATTTACCTTTGATATTCCAACACTCCCTTCAAACCTTTGCTAATCCCATGGATGCTGTGAAGTGTTTGGCTTTCATCAAAGGTAAGGCTTTGGTGAAGATGTCTGCCATCATGTTTTTGGTAGGGCAGTAAGTAAGATGAATTTTACCTTCCTTGATGACATAGCGGATATCAATGTGTTTGGTCCTGGCATGAAAACAATCATCCTTTGCCAATACAATGGTGGACTGATTGTCTGACATGATAGGGATTGCATGAGTAATGGGACCAAAGATTTCCAATAAAAGATTCCTAAGCCAGATCGCTTCCATTGCTGCATGGGTCAAAGCGATATACTCAGCTTCCGTGGTAGATAAAGAAATGGTATCCTGTTGTTTCGACAACCAAGATACTGCTCTGCCATTCAACATAAAAACATACCCGGAAATAGCATGTCAGTCCTCTTGGGACATACCATCCGCATCCTTGTAGCCTTGGACTGTTTCCTGGTTGCTCGTACTGAGCCAGAAGTCTCAGGTGTATTTGAGATAGGCATACACCATTCCAATAAGTGATGCCAGGGTTTTGTGAAAAGCGAGCAAGGATAGAGACTGCATACATGATGTTGGGTCTCATAGCAACGGATAAGTACTGGAGAGCACCAAGTGCCTCTCTGTAAGGTTTGTTGTGCATAAAAGCAATATCCTTGACCATTTTGAGTGATTGGTCTTTGGTGAGGTGGATGTGGGGATTGAAGGGAATAGAGTGTGGCTTTATATCTGAGAATCCATAGCAAGAGAGTATGGAGTCAATGTATGACCGCTGGGATAAGTGAATCATCCTGTAATGGAGAGATCTTTGGATCTCAATCCCAAGTAGCCAATGGATTTCTCTGGAATCAACAACTTTGATTATAGCCCCAATATCTTTCTTCAGTTTCTCCATGATGGCCAGGGTTTTGGTAACCAATGTCATGTTGTCAACATGTATGAAAATGATGGTGAAGGGATTAGTGCAATAAAAAACAGTGTGATCAAAATCAGATCATTTAGACCCCAGTTGGATCATGATTGCCTGAATTGAATGTACCATTGTTGACTGGCTTGTTTAAGTTTGTAAAGTGTGAGTTTAAGCTGTAAAGTTCAACCTGGTTTTACCCCTATATCAATGCCTGGAGGTGCCTTCATAAAAATGCGCTCATTGTCGTCTAATTTCCCATAAAGATAAGCAGATTTCACATCCATTTGGTGAATGATCATGCACTTTTCAGCTCCCAATACTGAGTATAGCATGGGCTGATGCAAGTTTTGCAACAGATGTGAACCTTTTGTCTGGGATTTGATTAAATCTACATACAACAAGACAAGCTCGGTGTCCTGTAATGTGACCTCGTTCATCCTTCTTGGTCCAATAGACCCATTTTGATGTGAGAATATTTGCATCTGGAGGTGGAGTGACAATTGTGTAGGTTCCATGCTCCTGGAGTCTGGAGATTTTGTCCTTCATGGCATCATACCATTTGGAGCTGTCAGGTTGTTGCATAGCTTCTGCAACAGATAAAAAATCAGATTCAATTTCTGATGTTACCTGACCTAGAGATGCGGTGAGATGTCACAACTCATCACTTCCTTCTCCAAGTCCTTCAATGACATCCCTGATCTTCTTGGTGGGTTGTCTGACTTGTTTGCCAGATACTTTGTCTGGTGCAATTGGTTTGGTGATTTCTTCTGGAACTGGTATGACAGGCTGTTCCAACTCGGTGGCCAATGTTTCTAAATTTCCCAAATTTCCATCCTCCCCTTGTTGGATCTGCCTGTCAGAGAAAACTACGTTCCTCTCCATTGTGACAGTGTGACATGTTGGCCAGTAGATGTAGTGACCATTCAATTCGGGTTCAAGTCCTATCCAGCATCCTTCCTGGGCCTGTGGTTCCAATTTGCCGGGCTCCTTTTCTTGTTTAACATAAACAATACTGCTGAAGATGCAAAGATTAGTAATATCCGGTTTTAATACCAAACTGTGTTTTGTATGGAGTCGCCATTCTGATGGCTTTCTTTGGCGTCCAATTCCAAACATGTACCGCATATTTCATCATGAATCCCCAAAGCCATTTTGGGAGTCCTGATGAGATCAAAAGACTTCAACTGTGTTAAGCAATGTTCAATGTGTGGCGTTCCGCTATACCATTGTGTTCCGGGGTGTCATGTACCATGAGACGTCATATGTGTCCCAATATGTTCTAGATATGCTGTGAATTTGTTACTGAGAAATTCTCCCCCCTCGATCAGAGTGGAGAACTTTGACAGTTGTGCTGTATTGTGTTTGGAGACCTGTTTGGAGAACCACATACTGTGCAAATGACTCGTCCTTTGACTTCATTTGGGGTTCCTCCAACCAATCAGTTGCTTCATCAACTGGAGTCAGCGTGTAAGTGCAATGGTTTACGTTCTGACTTGTGATGGTCCCCACACATCCATGTGGAAAGTGTCTCCAAATTTCTCCGCACAGGGAGATGATCGCACCTGAGCAATAGGATACCTGGTTGCTTTCCCAAGCATGCAAGTGCGGCATTCTGGTTCATCCATTTGTTTTGGATCCAATCTGATTCCACGAACCTGGTTGTCTCGGAACATATGCTTCACGTAAGCATAGTTGAGGTGACCTAAGATGCAGTGTGCCTTGTAAAGAGATACCAATCTGCCAATATTATTCAAATAACACCGGGGGCATTCCGCGGGGCACCTGGATACCAGGTGCCTCCTATTCATTGTGAAACTCACATGAAAGGCATTTGAAAGTTGATGGCCATGATGTCATTGTTCCATTATTTCGTTTCCGGCAGATTTTCGGCAGTTCGGAATTTCTCTAAGCACCATCAATCCCAAAAATCCGGCTCGATACTCATTTCTGTGGTGGATACCGGGAAGGATACCAGATAATGGTCCGCCGTTCAAGTGACTGTCAAAGATATGAGATACGAAAACCATTGGAGGGCAATACCGCTTTGACAGGTGGCGGGCGTCTAATTCTTCGCCGCCATCAAACTATTATCAGTGGCGGCAAGCCACCATGCCATTCATGTACATCTGCAAACAGCAGGGTAGCTACCAGCACTACGCCACTCTACGCGAGCTACACTGCTTATGTAGACTAGCTACAGTGGTATACAGTAGCTCGTCTAGCACTCGTAGCAGAAACTGCTTTCCAGATGTTTATACTTTGCCTGTGTAATTATTACTTACTATGTCTACTCTTGATGTGAAATGGTGGCGGTATGCAATTTCACTGCATGAACATCACTGTGGTTGAAATATTTTTGACCTTATCAATTGAGTGCATGGGGCAGTGCTACTGACTTCATGGTGGTTTCAACGCATGTTTCTTTCTTTCTTCCTTACTTCTGTGACACTTTTTTCAATCTCAATCCAGCACATCATCTCAAATGGCTTCTACTGTGGATCAATTCACTGAAGAGGATTGGGATGATTATGGGGATGATTATACATAGTATTTGCATCTGGAGGTGGAGTGACAATTGTGTAGGTTCCATGCTCCTGGAGTCTGGAGATTTTGTCCTTCATGGCATCATACCATTTGGAGCTGTCAGGTTGTTGCATAGCTTCTGCAACAGATAAAAAATCAGATTCAATTTCTGATGTTACCTGACCTAGAGATGCGGTGAGATGTCACAACTCATCATTCCTTCTCCAAGTCCTTCAATGACAGAAGAAGTTTCTTCCACATGCAACTGGCACAAAGGCAAACGGTATGTAGAGTGTTTCTTTTTTCTTTTTTCTTTTTTCTTCTTTCAATAGAAAACATTCTATCCATTTAATAGTCATGTTGACCTGGACTTGTCTGCTATGTCTGCTGGAGATATTAGAGTTATATTCCTAAACAGGAAGTAGCAACAATAAGTCCACACAGGACTTAGTAGTAGCAATCACACAGATCAATGGGAGATGATGGTGGTATTACAGGGTATGGTACTAGGCTTTATATACTTGGTGTGCAAAAAAGTAACCGGATTTTTATTTTTGGCCTGTATAATTGCACCGAACACAGCTTTGTCTCAGCCTGAAACTATTGTGGCAGACTCATGTATAATCCACTTTATCCTGGTACTCACCTGGAGCCTCAGTTTGCACTGTGTTACTCTCTATATCAGGTTCATTTTGGCAGGAAAATAGCCAATTTTGGTGTTTTTCAGAAGTTGAGGGCAATTTCACAAGGTAGAATGGATATAATGGCTTGGTGTTGGTACAGAGGTTGGAGAGGACATCTCAAAGTGTTGAATGGACACCTTCGACCCAGCACAATATGGCATTTCACTGAGGTAACAGTCTGTAAGTAAAAATCCGGTTACTTTTTCGCACACCAAGTACAGTCTTATGTACAAACAATATATCAGGCAAGTGGCTACTGCATGAATACTTGTGGCTACTGTCCATACAGTGAAGTGGATACTATGAGAGAGTAAGTGGATATGGCGAGAGACTGAGTGGAGTCTGCAAGACAATAACAGTGGAGTGCATAGGATGGTGATACAAACAAGTGGAGACTATAAGAAAGTGTTCCATGTATAGTTCAATAAGATATATTTACCTTTGATATTCCAACACTCCCTTCAAACCTTTGCTAATCCCATGGATGCTGTGAAGTGTTTGGCTTTCATCAAAGGTAAGGCTTTGGTGAAGATGTCTGCCATCATGTTTTTGGTAGGGCAGTAAGTAAGATGAATTTTACCTTCCTTGATGACATAGCGGATATCAATGTGTTTGGTCCTGGCATGAAAACAATCATCCTTTGCCAATACAATGGTGGACTGATTGTCTGACATGATAGGGATTGCATGAGTAATGGGACCAAAGATTTCCAATAAAAGATTCCTAAGCCAGATCGCTTCCATTGCTGCATGGGTCAAAGCGATATACTCAGCTTCCGTGGTAGATAAAGAAATGGTATCCTGTTGTTTCGACAACCAAGATACTGCTCTGCCATTCAACATAAAAACATACCCGGAAATAGCATGTCAGTCCTCTTGGGACATACCATCCGCATCCTTGTAGCCTTGGACTGTTTCCTGGTTGCTCGTACTGAGCCAGAAGTCTCAGGTGTATTTGAGATAGGCATACACCATTCCAATAAGTGATGCCAGGGTTTTGTGAAAAGCGAGCAAGGATAGAGACTGCATACATGATGTTGGGTCTCATAGCAACGGATAAGTACTGGAGAGCACCAAGTGCCTCTCTGTAAGGTTTGTTGTGCATAAAAGCAATATCCTTGACCATTTTGAGTGATTGGTCTTTGGTGAGGTGGATGTGGGGATTGAAGGGAATAGAGTGTGGCTTTATATCTGAGAATCCATAGCAAGAGAGTATGGAGTCAATGTATGACCGCTGGGATAAGTGAATCATCCTGTAATGGAGAGATCTTTGGATCTCAATCCCAAGTAGCCAATGGATTTCTCTGGAATCAACAACTTTGATTATAGCCCCAATATCTTTCTTCAGTTTCTCCATGATGGCCAGGGTTTTGGTAACCAATGTCATGTTGTCAACATGTATGAAAATGATGGTGAAGGGATTAGTGCAATAAAAAACAGTGTGATCAAAATCAGATCATTTAGACCCCAGTTGGATCATGATTGCCTGAATTGAATGTACCATTGTTGACTGGCTTGTTTAAGTTTGTAAAGTGTGAGTTTAAGCTGTAAAGTTCAACCTGGTTTTACCCCTATATCAATGCCTGGAGGTGCCTTCATAAAAATGCGCTCATTGTCGTCTAATTTCCCATAAAGATAAGCAGATTTCACATCCATTTGGTGAATGATCATGCACTTTTCAGCTCCAATACTGAGTATAGCATGGGCTGATGCAAGTTTTGCAACAGATGTGAACCTTTTGTCTGGGATTTGATTAAATCTACATACAACAAGACAAGCTCGGTGTCCTGTAATGTGACCTCGTTCATCCTTCTTGGTCCAATAGACCCATTTTGATGTGAGAATATTTGCATCTGGAGGTGGAGTGACAATTGTGTAGGTTCCATGCTCCTGGAGTCTGGAGATTTTGTCCTTCATGGCATCATACCATTTGGAGCTGTCAGGTTGTTGCATAGCTTCTGCAACAGATAAAAAATCAGATTCAATTTCTGATGTTACCTGACCTAGAGATGCGGTGAGATGTCACAACTCATCACTTCCTTCTCCAAGTCCTTCAATGACATCCCTGATCTTCTTGGTGGGTTGTCTGACTTGTTTGCCAGATACTTTGTCTGGTGCAATTGGTTTGGTGATTTCTTCTGGAACTGGTATGACAGGCTGTTCCAACTCGGTGGCCAATGTTTCTAAATTTCCCAAATTTCCATCCTCCCCTTGTTGGATCTGCCTGTCAGAGAAAACTACGTTCCTCTCCATTGTGACAGTGTGACATGTTGGCCAGTAGATGTAGTGACCATTCAATTCGGGTTCAAGTCCTATCCAGCATCCTTCTTGGGCCTGTGGTTCCAATTTGCTGGGCTCCTTTTCTTGTTTAACATAAACAATACTGCTGAAGATGCAAAGATTAGTAATATCCGGTTTAATACCAAACTGTGTTTTGTATGGAGTCGCCATTCTGATGGCTTTCTTTGGCGTCCAATTCCAAACATGTACCGCATATTTCATCATGAATCCCCAAAGCCATTTTGGGAGTCCTGATGAGATCAAAAGACTTCAAGCTGTGTTAAGCAATGTTCGATGTGTGCGTTCCGCTATACCATTGTGTTCCGGGGTGTCATGTACCATGAGACGTCATTGTGTCCCAATATGTTCTAGATATGCTGTGAATTTGTTACTGAGAAATTCTCCCCCTCGATCAGAGTGGAGAACTTTGACAGTTGTGCTGTATTGTGTTTGGAGACCTGTTTGGAGAACCACATACTGTGCAAATGACTCGTCCTTTGACTTCATTTGGGGTTCCTCCAACCAATCAGTTGCTTCATCAACTGGAGTCAGCGTGTAAGTGCAATGGTTTACCGTTCTGACTTGTGATGGTCCCCACACATCCATGTGGAAAGTGTCTCCAAATTTCTCCGCACGGGGAGATGATCGCACCTGAGCAATAGGATACCTGGTTGCTTTCCCAAGCATGTAAGTGCGGCATTCTGGTTCATCCATTTGTTTTGGATCCAATCCGATTCCACGAACCTGGTTGTCTCGGAACATATGCTTCACGTAAGCATAGTTGAGGTGACCTAAGATGCAGTGTGCCTTGTAAAGAGATACCAATCTGCCAATATTATTCAAATAACACCGGGGGCATTCCGCGGGGCACCTGGATACCAGGTGCCTCCTATTCATTGTGAAACTCACATGAAAGGCATTTGAAAGTTGATGGCCATGATGTCATTGTTCCATTATTTCGTTTCCGGCAGATTTTCGGCAGTTCGGCATTTTTCTAAGCACCATCAATCCCAAAAATCCGGCTCGATACTCATTTCTGTGGTGGATACCGGGAAGGATACCAGATAATGGTCCGCCGTTCAAGTGACTGTCAAAGATATGAGATACGAAAACCATTGGAGGGCAATACCACTTTGACAGGTGGCGGGCGTCTAATTCTTCGCCGCCATCAAACTATTATCAGTGGCGGCAAGCTGCCACCATGCCATTCATGTACATCTGCAAACGGCAGGGTAGCTACCAGCATTACGCCACTCTACGCGAGCTACACTGCTTACGTAGACTAGCTACAGTGGTATACAGTAGCTCGTCTAGCACTCGTAGCAGAAACTGCTTTCCAGATGTTTATACTTTGCCTGTGTAATTATTACTTACTATGTCTACTCTTGATGTGAAATGGTGGCGGTATGCAATTTCACTGCATGAACATCACTGTGGTTGAAATATTTTTGACCTTATCAATTGAGTGCATGGGGCAGTGCTACTGACTTCATGGTGGTTTCAACGCATGTTTCTTTCTTTCTTCCTTACTTCTGTGACACTTTTTTCAATCTCAATCCAGCACATCATCTCAAATGGCTTCTACTGTGGATCAATTCACTGAAGAGGATTGGGATGATTATGGGGATGATTATACATAGTAGCAGTTAGATGCTGCATCTGAAATTGAGAGGTATAATAATAATGGGTATGGTTTACCTGTATCTATGTCCATTCACATTAATACACTGCCAACAGGAATCAAATGGCATTCCTATTCCCACTGTTCCAAGCATTAATACACATATGCTTCACCCTGGAGCTTCAAGTTCTTTGAATACCCATAATAATAAATCCTCTGAGGAGGTCTCTTCAAATTTACCAGCAAAGAGACCAAGAGGAAGACCTAAGGGTCCAAACTATAAGCCACCACCTGAGCAACCAAGGCCTGTAGGTTGTCCAAGAAAGAAGATTTCACCTGGAAATACATCTTATGGATCAGCTGCAACTTACAATGAGGAGTCTGGAACTGTAAGTGCAAGCTTCCTTTCAGGATCTTACCACTAATTTTGATTTTTCTCCAGTTTGATGTTCCAGCTCTACCTGCTACTAAGTTCTCTCATAAGAGTGCTGAACACCAACCTTCAGATGATATTATATCAACCTCTGGTTCATCAGCTCCAGTAGCTGTTACTCTGGACCTACAACCTGGGCCAGCTAAATCCAGCTCAAATGCTCCACCAGATCATGTATTTGTAGATCTTTCTGAGGAGGATGAAGAGCAGATTGCAGTAGATGAGACAGCAGCAGCTTTTCAGGATGGCATTGGTAGGCCTCATGAGATGATTGAGGATGATGATGTCTTTGCACATGCAAGGACACAATAACCCATTGATTATAAGAAAACACTGTTCATAAGCCACTTTCTGAAGTTACAGGCTGCCTGGCTAAATCTAGTCAGCGTATAAACAAACACCCCACACTCTACCAAAATCAGTCATTTTGGTATCCATGGGAGGCTTTGTGGTTTTGCTTGAAAAAAGCAAATCTTACATCACAAGACTGTTATGATCTAGATTTTTTTCTTTGGGATCCTGAATGTCTACTTCCAGATGGTATCCAGAACCAAGAACTGCACAGCAAAACTCTGGCGACATGGAAACATACCCTATCCATGTTGAGTAGTTGATGTCTCACACACATTTTAGATTATTGGATATCAATACTTGTGTCCAACATGCAGAAATAGCACCTCAGATCCTTGGCCCCAGTCAACATTTCAAAGCTGGGATGAGTGAATCATTAATCAGCTTCCAAAACCATTAGCAGCTGAATTTTCTGCCCATCTCACACAGCGGACATCAGCAAAACTAGTATTGTTGCTGGAGAAAACCAATACATTTGGAGCATCTCTGGAGCAAGGGTACCAATTCCAGAGAGCTCCAGAGCTCTCTGGAGACCTTAAGCAAAAATACAGGTTTTGTTGATGGAGTGCAATATCTAAAAAAAAACATTCCGATTTATGTATTCTTGCTTCCAGAATGGTATGAGAGCAAAACAATTTTTAAATTCTTTACTCATTCAGCATCTGGAGGGGTATGATGAGCTACAACTAGCATACCTTCAAACAGTTGCTACTAGACCAGCCAGAAATGCAGTGACTGGGGAACCATTACCCAAGTTCATACAATTTCCTCCCTTCCATGATCGTTCACAAGATGGATTTCATGGCTACATCCCTAGTTCTCAATGGCTCACAGCAAGAGGTGGAATATAGGGCAAGAGGTGTTCAATCCACTAAGTCCAGACATGACCTTATATTTCAGCTTTAAGGTCTTGAGTGACCCCCCCCCTCCCCCCTCCTGCGCCTTATATAGAAGTATTTTCCCACACTATTTCCCTAATTTGGAAGTCAAAAATTCCTAGTCACTCCTGAAATGTATATTTTCTATGTCCTCTGCATTGATAAATGATATTCTGGCTGCATGATTGGTTTTTGGTGGAGTATACAAGCTTCAACCTGAGATGGAATGTTGGCTAGATGTTGAGATACTACTTGAAATGGACCAAATCAGGGCAATAATCATGTTTTGCCTTCCCAAATGAGTAGAAACATCAGAAAAGAACACATTCAAGATTTAGAGTCTCAAAGTAAGAAGTCTTGAGCTGTCCAGATGCCTATACAAGGTCCCAGATCACAATAAATCTTTCAGCCATAAGGGTTTGGAGCCCCCCCCCCTCCCCCAAGGTCATGTCAGTGCTTAATTTTTGACCCCTTGCTCAGAAAACCCTGTATTTCGGCTGGAGGTCAGCAGAGATCTTCTGGAGCTCGACAGCTTCAAAAAAATGTCAATTTCTCC
>ML769439.1:0-35778 GCA_009733575.1 Gymnopus androsaceus JB14
AGTGGGGCATGTCACTGTTGAAAGCTGGGCATATAACAGGCTTGTGGTATATGTATAATGTATTGTAGAAGTTGTTTCTTCCAATCAAATTTATTGTATGTATGGTACTTCCGAGACTAGTGCATGATTATTGGGTATCAACAATGCCTAAAATTATGGATGAGAATGAGTTTTTTGTTTTTTAAAACAGTGGACATGATGATAGCAGATAGCAATAGCAATAAATGAAGGAATCGGAAATCTGGTGAGTAAGTCAGGGGTCAACGGTGATGGCGTAAAGAGGAAAAGGCGAAACACATGAGTTTGCAATGATGGACAAAGAAGCAAAAAAGTCGGAAGGAAGCATAGGTAGTAGAGGGAAGGATGGGTAATCACATTCACCATTATGGTTATCCAAGAGGAAAATAGCAAGAAAAAACATATGCATATGCATCCACTGAAGGGAAAAAACTCGGGAGAATGCAAGAGACAGTAAGAAATCCAAAGGTGAAACAAAAAAAAAGTTTGTTTCATACAATCAATCAATGAGGGCGAGCAAAAGCAGGACGAGACAAACACGGAGGAGGCAAGAAGGCGCAAGAACAACCCGTAATAGTAACTTTTATTTAACGTACATTGTAAGTGTCTTTCCTACAGACGTTCCTCAAAATCTACCAGACGCACGATGCAAAAGGTCTTTACAGTGGATGCGGTATGTCTATCGCGAGGGAAATACCAAGTAGTGGGATCGTTTTTTTGGGGGCTATGATGGTTTGACAGCTTAGTTTAACTGACCTTTTCGAGTTGCTGCCGGCTTAGGGTTTTTTTAGAGCACTGCTCAGATTTATTTAGATCTAGTAGTAGAATGGCACCCTCAAAAATGTATGATGCGGTCGATACTTAATCCTGTAATTTATTCTCTTAATCGTAGTTTTTAGATGCGTGTACATACATATACTACTCTATACCGAGTTGAGACCCAGGATGCTGGGTTACGGTAGGAATCGTCGTTTCATATTAATGAGTGAATATACATTGAGAGATCAAGACGATACACAGGGTTGGTAGGAATAAAAATACAATGCCAGCTTCGAGCATGACTCAGTCCAAGAATCAAAATGGAAAGCGCATGGGCCCATCTGAAACGATAGGTGGAGGACAATACCTAACAAAAAGGTCAATAAATCGCTAGATCCCAAACAATCTATTCAGAAAACTTACTCCGAGTTCGAGTCTACAGTCGTAGCGCAGACATTCGCGCGCCTCATCTTTCGGTTCCAAGGGGGCACCGTCAAGGGCCTAAGCACAGGCTCATTGAGCTCAGAGGATTCCCTGTCTTCAGGAACGCTCGTAGGATTAGTACTCCCACTGCTAGTACCCTCTGTGCTTCGCCCCGAGTCGGATGATGAAGATTCATCCGACGACATGTTTTCCGCGTCGACACTGTCTGTATCACCGTCGATGGAAGCTAGTGTCACGAAAGTCATCGGAATGGGAGGGCCTGGTGGGCCACTGAGGGAAGGGGGACGAGCGAGGATCTTTTTGACTAATCTGCTTGCATGTGCAGGGGGTTGAGTGACAGGAGGATCGGTATGAGGTTTGGGGACCTGAGTGGCGCGTTAATACGATAGATCAAGAGAATACGCGGAAATGCTAACCTCGGACCTTTGCAGAGGGAGTGCTGTTGCTTGGGTGGGACTCGCGTTGGTCTGGACCTCCTCCCTACTTGAAACGCGAGTAGTGAGAGCCGTTCTCGCATCAATGTCAATCTCATAAGACCAGTTGTCCCCGTCTTCGAGCTCATAAAGCCCAAACGATGCAAAGGTGACGGTACTCTGGCTCCCAGAGGTAACCGTTGTCTTGTATGAGGACATCTCGGCGGAATTTGATGGGGATAACCGTTGTACTGGTATTCGGCAGCGAGAGGCAAAGTTTTTCACTCTCGACAGAAGCGCGGAGAAGGAGAAGGGTGAAGAGGATTCGATTGGAGCTGGTCTGAGTGTGAAAGGTCGGAAGCTGGTACGGCGTGTGCGTGAAAAACAGCTAAACATTCAACACAAAGGATGAGTGGACTGCGGAGAGAGAGAATGGTAACAAAGGAGAACATCTGAAAGGCGTTTTATAAGGGATTGGTATGCGGTCCCCCATCAGTGGATAGTGGCCAAGATGGTCGAACAATAGATCATCGAAGCAGTCAAAGCGCAAGGTCCGAGGCCACTTTGGGTAGTCCAAGGAAGTTGAAGTCTCACAGACCTTCCCAGATAGTCAAAGCACCAATGCATTGTTCGTTCGAATCGAGACAGGTCAAAGCTGTATGTACTAGAATTACAATTTCAAATTCCTAAAAGATCGGAATCAGCAGAGTCACACTCGCGAGCAAAGGCAGCGTACTTTCATCAAGCATTCCACGACTTTTTTTGAACTAGGCACAGGTGCAGCCATGCTCCTTTGAGGTCTTCCGACATTGAGGCCGTGATACCATAGAACTGGCAGTTCTATCGTAATGGATGTGCAGGAGTGGATTAAGGCGGTCAACGAGACGAGTAGCTCTGCAAAGCGGGACGCGTTGTTAAAGGCTGGGCAAGGAACGGGCTTGTAGTATTATGTATAGTCAAATCTATTGCATGATTGAGTACGTCTATGAAAGCGTTTCTGTTTTCGAAAAGCGATGAGAAAAATAAAACAGCATGAGTCGGGTATGAAAAGCAAACATCGGGTTTGCGATAATGGATGAATGGGTATAAAAGTGCAAAAATACTTAAAGTCAGGAAGCATACTAGGTAGAGGGAGGGATAGCGGGTTTACCATTATATTAATCCATGAACTAGCAAGAAAAAAAACATGTACATGCATCCAATGAATGGAGTGGACTCTGGAGAATGCAAAAGACTGTAAGGAATCCACGGGGCCAAAGGAAAAGAAACGTTTGTTTGATACAATCAAACATTGAAAGCAAGCGAGCGAAATCAGGGCAACACAAAGAGGGAGGGAAGGAGGCACAGGAAAATCGAAACAGTCAAGCCACGAAGGGAAGAGCTGAACAACAGAATTTTAGTCAAATCAAAGTCATCAACAGCTATTTTGAACATACCACAGCCATGAGCTCTCCCTATGAGCTCCTCGTAACCGTAACCCCTCTAGCCCTCTTTCCATACCCAAGAACACTATCTCTGCGAAGACCAGTCGACTCGACTTCCCCTCTTGAGAACTTTTCCAGCCATGGTTTCGCCCTTTCTATCCACGAGAACATGCATGCGAACAACAGGCTGGCCTAGCCAGGTTGAGATTTTGGCTGGAGTAATGTTCTAAAGGATTGTCGCATCAACACAGCGTCCATAGCGAGCTTGAAAAGAGAAAAACATACCCAAGGAACGTTATCAATCCTTAAAACAACATCATCACGACCCTCTTTCTTGTTGACATCAACCGCTGAGCTAGAAGCCCGACGCATACCCTTGGCCTTGGGAGGCGGGGAGCTCGCTCGTATTCCTCCGTCGTGAAAAAGTCTGATTCATTCATGCTCCCAAAATCAAACGAATGATCACTGTCTGGTGTAGAAAGCATGTTGTCGAAGACTCCGACCTGCGGCTTGGAAGATGTAGCGTTCACACTAGTAGTCGTCGATTGCTGCTGCTGCTTCGCAGATCCACATTCGTCCGCAGTGATGGATCCCAGCTTGAAATCTGCGACCTTGCCTCAGCATCCTGTACACTCCAATGTTCAACACGCTGGTTAAGTACGAAGGGCACAACGCAAGCCCGCAAGGAGCCAAGATGGCCAGACGTGTCAAGATAGGAGGTTTACGTGCGCAGATGGAGCAAAATTTGGGGATGGTTGTTTCGAGAGGAGTAGGAATGGGTGTAGAGACCTTTGGACGGTACATTGGAAGGTGCAGGAAAGGAACCCTCCATAGGGAGGTGCGCAGGCGCGAGGCGCATCGGGTACTGCGACATGAGCCTTTGAAGCTGGTATGAAGATATGCGCAGGAACGAGGTGCATCGAGTACTGCGACAAGACCTGCACCTGGTGGTACATGGGAGGACCGAGAACCTGGGTCATTGCAAGATACGCTAGTCCACGGGAAGTAGTAAGATGCACGAGGCCTGGAGGATGAGAGTTGGTGGGTTGGTGAGTAGTAGACGATGGAGGAAGGAGCTGCTGCTGCTGATACTGGTGCTGATGGTACTGGGATGGATTGGGAAGAGTTGGATACTTGACCTCGTACTGCTCTTCTTCGATATCAGAGTGGGGTTTCGTGAACATTGCTGCGGTGGTCCGGTTTGTAATGGTAGTCGTGCAAGTCATAATGGTAAGAGTCGCATTCGAGCTCGTACTCTTGATCGTTTTCGTCCTCATGAATATCAAAGAGGTCACGGTCGAAAGAGATGCCATTCTGAGGAGGAACCTACGGAGAAAATCTTCAGTTTACACACATACTCAAGACGAAAGCAGACCATACCGCGTCAAAGGCTTCTCTCCTTCTAGGTTGTGCACGCTTCCTTCGAGACGGGGGCATTCTAGCGCAACCATCACGTTCCGACGGTTAGCCAGACTGGGTCTACGTGTCTGAATCGGTGACGACGGTGCCATTCGTCGAGTTACAGGATAAAGTGGGGCAAACGGAAGACGTAGTTAGCTCTAGGCTCACTGCGAGGAGAGGGAATGGAAGCAGAATATTGTGGTTTGCAAACCAGCATTACGCAGCGCTCGACGACGGTGAGAAGACATGGAAGGCGCAAGCAGCAGGACTAGGAAATATTAGAAACAAACTCAATAAAAAGGATACAATTTAAAGCTCACCTTCTTCCTATTCCCTTGCAAGACTGACTGCAAACGTGCGCATTAAATATCGAGAAAAAAAGCCACTTGACTCCATCTCCTTCAAATTACAAATCCTAACCTCCACCGTTTTGTTTCGTGTCCGAGAATGCCTTGTTTGAGCGAAGAGTTTCGAGTTTTAAGATCTTCGCGTATCAGTGAACGGTCATGCATTGAGAAGGGGATGTGGATATATGATTATCGAGCAGAGAAAGAGAGCACGCGCTAATTTAAGGGCCATTGACGCCCTAAAGACGCCCATTGGCCTCATGTTATCAGCGTGGCTCTGGCGTGCTAGCTCTTGAACCGAAACACCCATAACCAGTGTCTACGAGTCAACCACCAGTACCAATTTCCAGAAATGCCGAACCTCATAAACAAGGTTAAATCTCTCTCGGGCAAGGCCACTTGCAAGGAGGGCGATATCCCATCAGGTGTCGACTTGAGTCACCTCAAGGCAGGCCTCTTTACGCTTTCCAACATCGCAGAAGCAGCAGGAATTACTCCGCTCTCAAAGACTGCTGAGATAATCAAAGGAATAGTGGAGATTGTAGAGGTAGTTTGTTCCATGATACACTGATCTACACTAAAATCTGTTTAGAAAAAGGGAGAAAATAAAGAGGACATCAAAGATTTTGCTCAATCTACAACCCGTCTCCTTCAAATTCTGAATAGAATTGTACCTACAAGTGGGGGTAAACCAATGAATGATGAGTTGTATCAACATGTTAAGGAGTTCCAGCAGTAAATATTGTTTAACATTTCAATGTTGATGATACTGAATTAAAGAAATTATAGTGATCTTGAGGATATTCAGCAAAAGTTGGAGAAACTTGCACAGCGTACCAAATTCAAGGCATTCTGGCATGCTGAACGTGATGGAAAGATTCTTGCAGGGTTTAAAGAAAAAAGTGACAGGTTTATTGCATTACTGAATGTATGTATTCCTATCTCAGGAATCCATTGGTTCTTACTTATGGTCCTGCAGCTTCATGCAACTCTACTCCACCATCTACCAGCTGGTGCAGAGACAAGACAGGTATAGTTCATGTCTATATTTCATTTTCTAATTTATAAGTTGATTAAAATTTACTTTCCAGAATGCAACAATCACTTATGAGTATGTTAAATTCCTCTATCTTGATCATTTAAATAATTACTCTTACCACACAGGAGCATCAAGTTAGCTACACCTATGGCACCTGGGGTTTTTACTGGCAGAGATGAGCTGGTAACTGATGGTGTTGATAAGTTATGCCAGGGAGACCATGCCCATTTGGCTATCATGGGTGCTGGAGGGATGGGAAAGACCTCCTTGGCACTGCATATTATGGAACATGCAAAAGTAAGGGAAAAGTTCCAAGAGCATGCATATTTTGTTCCTTGTGAGATGATGCCAGATGCTCCTTCCCTCATTCAAGGACTGCTGCAGGTCATGGAGTTATCCACTCCTGAGGGAAAAAATGGATATGGAATCTTGGAAGCATATCTACAGTCATCTCAGGAGCCAATACTGCTTGTGTTGGATAACTTTGAGACCCCATGGTACTCTTCCACAGACCAAAATGCTGTTCAGAATCTCATTGAAAAAATATGTGGACAGAGGAAAATCTCAACCATTGTAACAATGAGAGGAGCTGAAGGACCTGGGAACATTGAGTGGAATAAACTTGGTGGAAAATCTGGATTGCCCCCACTTACATTGGAAGCAGCCAGAGAGGCCTTTCTCTCAATTTCTAAGAATGCACATGGGTCTGAAGAGCTGGATGCACTATTAAAAGAACTTGATTGCATGCCTCTTGCAGTCCTCCTGATGGCTCAACTTTCAAGGAGATTGGCATTGGATATTCTCATTAAGAACTGGAAAAACAACAAGACTGATATGTTGAGAAATGGGAATCAAGACAGTCGACTCACAAATATGAATACCTCAATTGATTTATCATTGAAAATGCTGGAATCTCACAATGCTGCATCAATGAACATTCTTCCATTGCTGGCATACTTGCCTAATGGGGTGCCATTTTGGTCCTTGAATCTGTCTCAGATTTGTGTAGACAATGGAAATGACCTTGAAATGACTGTCATCAGTATGATTGATTCAGGATTGATTTTTGAAGAGGCCAAATCACTGAGAATGTTATCCCCTATTCGAGAATATGTGCAAATAAAACACCCAGTTACACAACATCATTTAAATCAAATCAGCAATTTCTATGTCCAACTGCTCCATGAATTACCTGACAGTGGAGGGGAAGCCCAGGATTTGCTTGAGGTGCACCCTGCCAATATCTCAAAAATCTTCACTAAGCAAATTGATATAGCTCCTCAGGAAGCACATTTGAAAGCCATCTATTCCTTTGCGGAGTTCACCAAATTCTACCCCCAGATTTTGGTAATGCTTGACAAGGCATTGAGTCATAACTGGGATGGTGGGCAGCAAGAACATATCAAAATAAGATTTAAGAAGGTGTACATTATGCGCTGGAGAGGACTTTATAGGGAAGCAATATTGGAGATTCTGAAAATACAGACAATAAATATGCAGATAGTGTCAAATGATCAGAAACTGCAAATAAAGACATTGGCAAATTGCCACCAGGAACTGGGGGAGATTCATGGCGCACAAGCCCAATACTCTCAGGCCATAGAAAAGTTCACAAATGCACAAACTGAGTTTGAGAAGGTTGGGGATAGGCTAGGGACTGCACAGTGTCTGGCAAGGTTGGGAGATATTCACCACATGCAAAATGAATATCCTCAAGCCATAGAAAAGCTCACAAATGCACAAACTGAGTTTAAGAACATTGGGAATAGGCTAGGGGCTGCACAGTGTCTGAAAAGGTTGGGAGATATTCACCGCATGCAAAATGAATATCCTCAGGCCATAGAAAAGCTCACAAATGCACAAACTGAGTTTGAGAAGATTGGAGATAGGCTAGGGGCTGCACAGTGTCTGAAAAGTTTGGGAGATATCCACCACATGCAAAATGAATATCTTCTGGCCATAGAAAAGCTCACAAATGCACAAACTGAGTTTGAGAAGATTGGGGATAGGCTAGGGGCTGCACAGTGTCTGAAGAGTTTGGGAAATACCCACTACATGCAAAATGAATATCCTCAGGCTATTGAAAAGCTCACAAATGCACAAACTGAGTTTGAGAAGATTGGGGATAGGCTAGGGGCTGCACAGTGTCTGAAACGTTTGGGAGATATCCACCGCATGCAAAGTGAATATCCTCAGGCCATAGAAAAGCTCACAAATGCACAAACTGAGTTTGAGAAGATTGGGAATAGGCGAGGGGCTGCACATTGTCTGCAAAGTTTGGGAGATACCCACTACATGCAAAATGAATATCCTCAGGCCATTGAAAAGCTCACAAATGCACAAACTGAGTTTGAGAAGATTGGGGATAGGCTAGGAGCTGCACAGTGTCTGAGAAGTTTGGGAGATATTCACTACATGCAAAGTGAATATCCTCAGGCCATAGAAAAGCTCACAAATGCACAAAGTGAGTTTGAGAAGATTGGGAGTAGGCTAGGGGCTGCACAGTGTCTGAAGAGTTTGGGAAATATCCACCGCATGCAAAAACAATATCCTCAGGCCATAGAAAAGCTCACAAATGCACAAACTGAGTTTGAGAAGCTTAGAAATAAGCTAGGGGCTGCACAGTGTCTGCAGAAGTTGGGAGTTATTCACCGCAAGCAAAATGAATATCCTCAGGCCATAGAAAAACTTACAAATGCACAAACTGAGTTTGAGAAGATTGGGATGAGGCAACGGGCTGCAGAGTGTGTGAAGAATCTGAAAGGTATTTCCCAAGAGTTGTTAAGCAGTCCATCTTTGGATCCCCAAAATGTACTTGCACTTTGAGGACTCATGGGAACAACTGCAGAACAATTGGAACATTGTGACACATCTGCTAATCAGAGTCTGGGGCTGAACCTTGTAGGTAATAATGTATAAGTAGTTTAAATGGATTCATGAAAACATGTGATGCAAAGTTGTGATACCCCGATCTGTATGTAGGAGCTGCAGTTCTGCAAAATAAATAAAAAGAAATAGGCCTATACGCAATGCGCATTCTTTTAACTCTCATGCTGATTGAGTGTAGGTAATAGTACTGTAGGTGGCATTACCCATTTTAACATGTAAATAAGTTATTTGTGCAATTGAAAATAGTGAGCTCCTGGGCAAAATTTGGTAAGAAATTCAATTTCCTGTGTGCTTCAACTTTATTCTCTGCCACCAAGGTAAACTTTATTTGGAACCCAATAAGATTATCACATGGACTGTGCTCTACCTGATCCCTAGCAATGCAGGTCATGCTTAAATCTCCTTACAAAGAGGGCAATTGAGAGACGGATGGGACTGCTGGAAGTTAGGACAAGCAGCTAGGCACAGGCTTGAGCTTTATAGTATGTACAAAATCAATTCTTCCAGTCAAATCTATTGCTGTGTATGGTACTGTACTTCTGATGCATGATTATTAAGTATCGACGACGCCTACGATTACGGACAAGGAGAAAGAGTTGTTTTGTCTTCGAAAACAGGGGACACGACGATCGAAAGCGGATAGCGATAGCGATGAAGGAAATACGGGAAATCTCGTGAGTGAGTCGGAGGTGAATGGGAGGCATGAAAAAAGAAAGAAAAAGAAAAAAGAGCGAAACACATGGGTTTGCAATGATGAATGAAGAGGCAAGCTGGGGAAGGAAGCATAGGTAGAAGTAGGGAAGGAGGGATAATCGTATTCACCATTATAGTTATCCATGAACAAAGTAGCAAGAAAAAAACATACGCATATGCATCCAATGAATGGAAAGGGACTCGGGGGAATGCAAGTAATCCAGAGGGTTTAAAAAAAAGAAAAGAAACATTGGTTTGTTTGATACAATCAATCAATGAGAGCGAGCGAAAGCAGGGCGACACAAAGGGGGGAGGCACAAGAAACCCCGTAATACTAACGAACAGTAACTTTTAGTTGAACCGCGTTTCGTTTTTCCGTTTCAACGAGGCTGATTTTGATTCTGAAGGGACAAACGCTGCATCAGAGCTTCAACCAATTGAGCTTCGACTCCAAACTCTCGAGCAAGATCGTCGAGCATATGATCTTGGGCGAAGCAGCAGGAGCAGGAGCAGGGGCGCTGGATGGGGATGGGGACGACGTGGTGCTGTTGGCGGCAGTCGCACTGCTGGGAGTACGCAATTCGGAATCGGAGGAGACACGGGAACCTGAATCATCGCTAAGAAAGGCGTCGCCGTCAGCGTCGTTCTCGCCGTCTTCGTCTTCCACGTCCGCGTCAGTGGGATCAGCACTGCCAGAATGACTAGAGGCGCTGGAGTGGCCCGAGCTGGAACCCGATGCGGAAGATGGACGAGCAGGTTCCTTATTGAAAGAAACTGGTGATTTTAGCTTTTTGCTGCGAAGTGAAAGCTAGCAAATAAGACGCGTTAGAATCAGTGCACAAGCAAGCTCAAAAGAAACATACCTTTACAGTCCAAGGCGACCCGAGTCAAAGCGTTCAACGAAGATCAGGAGGATACGCTCCATCGTCACTTTCACTCTTCCTTTGCTCAATGCGCGCAACGAGGACTTGAATAGCAGCTATACACATGAGATTGTGAGCAAGCAGCGTAGAACAAGAATATAACAAAGGTAATCACCGAACACAGCATCGAACAGCAGATCACGAAGGGAACTAGTCCAGAAGACTCTCGAATCGATATCAGCAGGGAATTTGGCCAAAACACTGATGAAGGGAGTGGAAGGGCAACGATGGAACTTTGAGGAAATGAGCCTACGACGCACAGGGATTATCAGCTCAAGTAAAAGTTATGAAGAAGCGTAAAACTTACATCAGGCGAACGAATAAGATAAAGAAGAGATGGTAACGTCGCTCTCGGTCATCAGTCCACTCTCCAAGCAATAACGACACGATCATTATCGACTCCTGCGAGAGAGGGCCTAGATCCATCGAAACAGCCAAGCCACGAAGGGAAGAGCTATACGACAAAATTTAGTCGAATGCGAAGTCATCAACTAGCTATTCTGAACGTACCGCAGCCATGAGTTCTCCCTGCGAACTCCTCGTAACCGTAACACCTCGGGCCCTCTTTCCATTCCCAAGAACACTACCTCGTGCGAAGACCAGTCGACTCGACTTCCCCTCTGAGAATTTTTCCAGCTATGGTTTCGTTCTCCACCTCGACGAAAGCATGGCTCATAGTTTTACCTTTTCTATCCAAGAGGACATGCACTCGAACGACAGGTTGACCTAACCACGCTGAGATCCTAGGCGGAGTGAATGTCCTAAAGATCGTCGTCACATCAGCATCCAGAGCGAGCTTGAAAAGAGACAGGCTTACCCAAGGAACGTTATCAATCCTCAAAACAACAGTATCATGACCATCCTTCTTGTCGACATCGACCGCCGAACTAGAAGCCCGACGTGCACCTCTGGCCTTGGGAGGCGGAGTGCTCGCTCGTATTCCTCCGTCGCTGAAAAAGTCCGGTTCATTCATGCTCCCAAAATCAAACGAATGATCGCCATCCGGTGTTGAAAGCATGTTGTCAAAGACTCCGACCTGAGGTTTGACAGAGGTAGCGTTCGCGGTAGAAGTCGTCGACTTCGCAGAAGCACCTTCATCCGCAGTGATCGATACCAGCTTGAAATCTGCGACCTTGCCTCGACATCCTGCACACTCCATATCCTTCTCACCCACAATGTTCAACGCGCTGGTCAAACACGAAGGGCACAACGCATGCCCACAAGGAGCTAATATGGCCAAACGCGTCAAGTTAGGAGGTTTACGCGCACAGATAGAGCAAGATTTCGGGATAGTTGTTTCGAGGGGAGTAGGAATAGGCGTAGAGACCTTGGACGGTACCTTGGAAGGTGCAGGAAGGGAGCCCTCCATAGGGAAATGCGCAGGCGCGAGGTGCATTGGGTACTGCGACATGACCTGGGCCTGGTGGTACATGGGAAGACCAAGAAGCTGGCCCATTGCGGGATACGCTAGTCCACGGGCAGCAGCAGGATGAGCTAGGCCTGGAGGATGAGAGTAGGTCGGTTGGTGAGTAGTATACGTCGGAGGAAGGAGCTGTTGCTGCTGCTGATATTGGTACTGATGGTACTGGGATTGACTGGGAAAAGTTGGATACTCGACCTCGTACTGTTCTTCTTCGATATCAGAATGGGTCTCGCGAACGTTGCCGCGGTGGTCCGGTTGGTAATGGTAGTCGTGCAAATCGTGATGGTAAGAGTCGTATGAGAGCTCGTACTCTTCATCGTTTTCGTCCTCATGAATGTCGAAGAGGTCACGGTCGAAGGATACGTCATTCTGAGGAGGAACCTACAATAGAATCTTCAGTATACGCATATACCCAGAACAAAACAAACATACCGCGTCAAAAGCTTCTCTCCTTCTAGGTTGTGCGGGGTCTGTAAAGCTTCCTTTGAGACGGAGTCGTTCCGCCAATTGTCTATTTGGGGGTGGCGTAGCCATCACGTTCTGATGGTTCGCCAGGCTGGGTCTACGTGCCTGAACCGGTGACGACGGTGCGATTCGTCGGGTTTCAGGAGAAAGTGGGGCAAGCGGAGGACGTTGTCGAGCTCTAGGTTCACTGTGAGGGGCATGGAGTGGCATGGAGTATTGTGGTGCTAGACCAGCATGGGACAGCGCTCGACGACGGTGAGTAGACATAAAAGGCGCAGGCAGCAGAACTAGGAAATATTAGAAAGAAACTTATAAAAAAGATACGAATTAAAGCTCACCTTCTTCCTGTTCGCTGGCAAGACTGACTGCAAGCAACATACGCGTTAATCACCGAGAGAAAAAAAAGCAACCTGGTCGACAACGTACCATCTCCTTCATCCATGAGTGAATACTCGTCATGTTTAGCGTTATTCGAGACATGAATGCCATTTTCGCTGGCTTTGGTTCTCCAATTTCGAGCCAAATCTGCGAGACTAGGTAAACCATCTGGAGATTGACCAGCAGGCGACGGAGAGGCCCATGAAATCCTTTTAACTTTTACAACTGGAGGAGTGTTGAAATTTCGGACACTTGCAGGCGTTGCTAGTGTAGAAGACGGCGAAGGACCTGACGACGTCGAAGCAGATGCAAACGACCGCAGCGACAGTGGCGTATACGGTGAGGCTGGAGAAAGACCTTGAGGAAAGGATACAGAGACGGAATGAGAGTGTTTGTGGTTTTGGGACGCGCGCTGGGGAGTCGCTGGCGGGGCCGACATTGGTGCTCGTGGTCGTTGTTCAAAAAGATCTTGATCAAACAAACGGGTCTTTTGACTCAGCCACAAATCACGTCACTGGCTTGCGGCACGTGGTCGCGTACGCGACGCGCCTGATCTTTATCCTCCAGGCTACATACTACGCTCTACTTATGCTACAAAGGCTGCATAACCAGTACAGTATACCACCGGCTTTCAGATCCTTCTACTCGTACACTATGCCTCATGCATCTCGCGCGGTTACAACATAATCAGACAACATCGTTTCAACGTTACATTCAACCCGCATCAGTGTGGGCGCCGTGTCAACAAGTGCTGAGGAAACCACTTGGGAGGGTTCCATGTTTCACCTCGAAGATCTGCAGATATCATCGATGCAACTACTTCGGCACTAAGAACAGAAATCAACGTTTAGACTTTCAATATTTCGTCTGACTATCTCACCAAGCATATGCTCGAGGCATTCCGTGGCCAGAGTAACCTGCAGCGATGAACTGGCCCTCGTACTCCGATCCCTCGACATCATATCCACCCAACGGCCCAACCTAAAAGTCATCATCATCAAGACGGGCAAGACATGTATATAGTATTCAACTTCACCAGAGGATCTTTTGATTTCGTGAACCCCATTATTCCGGTCTATCAACCAAGGGATCAGTTTCCAACGAACCACACACGCCAAAAGCTACTAACCCATTCCATTTCCGGCTCCCTGCCCACCTCAAATTTACCCGAATACAACCCGGAAGAAAATCCCTTAAGAACCTTTCCAACAGCTTCGTTACACTTCGAATCATCCGTTTCGTACAACTCGAACCGTGATTCCACCTCCCTCCCTCCACCTAGAATGATCAGCGGATACTGCTGCTGCTGTTCCAAGTCGGATGACGCTAGTACTGGACGCGGGAACCAATACTCGAAGCCATCGTTCCCGTCCCAAGATACCTTCCCACCGAGCTCCTCGACAGAGACAGCTGCACGAATGGCAACAACTTGACCGCGAGTAGGAATGATACCAGATGGTCCCCGAAGGTGCGGTATGAGATGGGATGCGTAGGCATTGGTCGCGTGAACCACGTAAGAGCACGATATAGATCCGCGTGGAGTGTCCACTTTCCAGCGACGAGAGGAAGTAGTACCAATAGGTTCATTCCGAGAAACACGAGTGACCGGGGTAGACGTGTGAAGAGAAAGCGAGACCTTTTCGGTCTGTGACTTGGCGTAGTTGTAGATATATGTGACGAGCTTCAGTGGCCAGAGATTGTGCCCTTTGTATCTAGCTCCAGGGAGGGTAACTCCGTACGTCTGTCAAGGACAAGTGAGTGATGATCCACAAGCACAACAAATCAAACCAAGCTCACCGAACGCATCTCTTCAACGCTAAGCCACTCCACACCTTCAAGATCCACTCCGGCTGCCTTGGCAGCTTCATAATCATCCTTCGCCCGCGAATATTCTCCATCTGTAGCAAACATTGTGACGTGGCCTCCAGCGACAAGATCAACCGCGTCTGCAATATTCTGGGACGAAATAAACTCCAAGACGTCGTTTGCTGTATGCTTTTCCAGTTCCAGTGCTTTCAAGGCTTCCTGTTGTCCATATCGTGCTTGTAGGTCACCAAAGTCGATGAAAGCAATTGGAGTAAGATGACCACCGTTTCGTCCTAGAATCAATGTCACGATGAGAAAACCCAAACAAATAAAAAGCTACTTTACCTGTCGCACCAGAGCCTGCACTCCAACGAATTTAAGAATTTTACGACACGAACGAAAAACTCGATCAATGCTGACAGAAATCTCTTGCCTCGAGGATCACAACCTTTAACGGTTCCTGTTTGGCGCGATCGACTGCATTCGCCAAATGATACGCCACAGAAACACCCGTTATTCCCGAGCCAATGATACATACATCTGCCTCTTCAGTACTAAGAGGGCCTGTACTCCCCTCTTTTGCTAGCGGATTGGCATTCGGAGTTGAATCAAGCCAGAAATGATTTCGTGGGATTCGGTACTGGAAGGCAACTTTTATTGAGAATTGGAAAGGATTGTGAAAGAGCGTCGTTGGAGTCCTGTAACTTTGAGATTGGTACAGAAAGATTGGATTGGAAGAAAGACATCGAAGTCGTCACTAAAAAGTCGGCGCTCAAAAGAAGCGCCTTGAAGCGCATTAGCTTTTCAGCTTTGAGAGTCAATTCGAAGAAATAACAACTTCATAAGTAATTTATAACACAAGTAACTTCTACACGAAATGTTTTCACTAGAGTCTCCTTATAACGAAACCCCAACAGTAACCGTCCCGCAAACGAGGTAGCTTCTGCAACCGCAGACGTAGAGGTGATAGCAATGGTGGTGGTATTACCGTAAACAGCAGCAAAAGGAATCGGATGACTACGAAGATCGATAGTATCGTACTAGTAGATGAAAGTAAAGTTTAATTCAGAAGACGCGCAACACTTTCGGAGAGCAACACCACGAGCCATAAGAACAGATGAAGTGGCGAGGAAGGCAAAGGTAACGAGCTGGCGGGACATGTCGATTCGTTCGAAGAGGCAGATGGAAAGTCGAATGAAGAAGTTCGTCCAAAACAGAAGAACAGTAAACCTTGAGCAAAAGCCTTTCCAGGATTTTCTCCACATTGACAGACTTAGTGTTTCTATATCCCCAGATATCCCCTCAGTCAACCAATGCCCCAACGGCAAATAGTCCGAAATATTCCCTTTCCTGTGATGGCAGAGCAGTAAGCTCCGCTCAGACTCTTGATGAGAACTTGCGAGGCATCTACTCAGTCTTAGTATTATGGTGCAGTTCCTAACCAATGCATGGATGAAGGAAAGAGTACAGCAGACACTTGCTTGAATCTTACTTCGCAAAAAGTACAGTGAATAGTTGCCACAGAGGAGTGGTAAGGTTATGGCATATTCCGACGGTGTATTTGTGTCGAAAAACTCCGATCCCGTTAATCCTGCGGATTGCACAGCAGGAGGACTCCCCTAGAGTCGGAGAAAGACGCATAGTACATTTCTGAAAGATCTCCGAGTGACACTGAAAGCAGCTGCTAGTTTGGTTTTTGTGGAGAGAAAAGGAGCGAGGAATAGTAGTAGACTGAAGTAAATTGCCTGAACTGAGAGTAATAGACGTTGTTTACGGATCAAAAGGCACCGTCCATTCAGCGCTTGGGTCAAAGCTGGTCAAAGCTGTAATTTTCACCGCTGGTTAATTTCTTCTCCTTCTCCCAACGGTCAACGCTTACGGTCAGCGAAACCTCGCAACGAAAACCCAATCTTCACCGAGTAAATTGAAACTCGTCTCCAACACGTTTGTCCAGAGTAGCGCCGCTCTAGCTACCGTTATCTGAGGCTATCTGAGGCCGTTTGACTTTTGTCATCAGTAAATCGGGGAGAAGTAGGCAATCGATTGTCATACCCCGGAATCCATTATAATAAGCCATCTTTAAGGTAATATTGACAAAATATGTTATTAATATGGTGATGGATTATATTGAAAGATCTTTGGGAGGCAGATGATGTCTCAAGGTCCGATATTGTCATAGATAATAATTTTTGCTTGATCCTGAGATGTTGTGTAACTATGTGAGCATAAGATAATCGGAGACAATAGAGACATGAGATGGCAAGCCAATGTAAAGCAATACCTTCATTGCGAGAGGTTCTACTTGCAGGCATTTCTGTACTGACTGAGCAATGATCATTTTTCTTCGATTCAATGCTGCTAACATGGGAAAAGATGATCGAAAATAAACTGCATTGCAAAGCTATATAATACATGCATGGCTGTAGATACAAATATTCTATATTCTATGATAGCATGAGAGAAAAAAAAGGGAGAAAGGACTCGGAGGGTGGAAGGAGAGAGGCAGCGGGATTTGACATAGGCTTCTTGAGGTGTACAGAGAAGGCTTGAATGCTTGAGGAATTGAGGAGCATAGATTGCAACGGTCCATGAGCGGTTGAAGAGAGAACTTGAAGAACTTGAAGGAAATTAACTTGGAGGGTGGGAGGTGAAGCGAATCGGATGGTGGGGGAAAAGAAAAGAGAATGTTGAACGACTGAAACGCCGTGCAGGGCAACTTAAATATGCCTGCAGCATCAGGTGACCGTTCAGCGCTCAGTGTCACCGTCAATGTATTTCGGGAAGGTGAACCTGAGTCTGCAGAAATTGAATGAACCCGGAGCATGCACTACGACGACAGTCCCTACGACGGAGAAGAACCTTGGTGAAACGTTCAACAAGGTTCTGGATCCAGAGTTTATAGTTCAGCACAGATTGATCAAGTAGACGACTCGGACTCACAGAACACCTGTAAGGAATATGCTCATATGAATCGGGCACTGAACTTCAGAATACACATGAAAGTTATTTGGTTGTTACTGCATCGGCGGTCCAAAGTATTCTACAAGGCCATCGAGAGCAATGATAATTGTCTTCAAGCTATCAGAAAACTGGCAGGGCATGATAACCCATGGCAATATTAATGGAATATAATTATTACATGGTCATACAATGGTATTTACACAAAATAAAGTTTACCGAGTTACCATTCATTGCCATATCTCAAGAATGTGGAACAATATTGGCAATGTAATGGAATTTGAGGCTGATAGCACCATTCATTGTAATGGGATCCCTTTATTTTCTGCGCTTGATAATGCATTATATTGTATGGCAATAAAACAAAATAAATATCTCGCGCGCCATACATTGGCATACTTTCCACGATTTACTGATGGTAAGAGATACCATTTACACGTCTGTATTCAAAGCTTATCTTCCCGTTCCGGCAGTAATTGGGTGTCATGATTCTACCGGCGTTAGCCCGGGAGGACGTACTTATACATAGAACATCGAGCAGATGACAACTTTGAAAGCTGGGACAGCATCTTCGAACGACCCCAACCATGATTTCACTCCAAGAATTCAGCCAGGACGGTCTGTTACAATGTGTCGCGTTTGCTATCCTCTCTGCGGGAGTCTGGCTCCTGATGCGAAGCCGAAAGAAGATGCCTGGGTCGACTCTGGATCAAATTCCGGGACCACCGGTTAGCTCGTGGTGGAAAGGTGAGTATCTATCGTCCGCGCGCTATGTCGTCAAACCATGCTTTTCAGGACACCAAGCCCAGATGAGCAATCTGAAGGATGGCTGGAGCTTCCACCAGATGTTGGCCGACAATTGTGGGTTGCGTCTTTACGCGCTCTTTCCTTTGGAGCTCACCTTTGCTGATAGATGGTCCGGTCGTCAGACTGCAGACTGTCTTCCGGGTCAGCATTATCGAACTTTTGACGATAGTTATCCTGAAGAATTCCCCTTACAGAGAAATGTGTTCTATACGTTTGATCCCAAAGCCATGAATCATATTCTGCTCAAGGTATAAATCTATTCACTGTAATCAGAAGGAGTCCTAGGAGCTAATACCAGCTGTAGGAAATGAATTCTTTTCCTCCCACTCGCATCGAGTACGTATAATTTCTCTCTCGAATTCGGAGTCCGGACTTTTATGTGCCTACTTGGGAACTTATCAGGACAGGCAATATCTTTCTTGGAAACGGCTTGTTGGGCACGGTCGGCGAAGTACATCGCAAACAACGCAAAATGCTCAACCCCGTCTTCTCAATTACTTACATGCGCTCCATAAGTGAGTCGAATAATTGAGCGCCTGGCTTATCTGACTTTGAATACGATACAGTGCCTATGTTCAGTGATATTGCGAAGAAGGTGCTGTAAATGTGGCTGATTCCATTCATTTACGTTCACTGACTTTTCTTCTCCCGTAGTTGGAGAACGCGCTAAACAAGAGAGTGCAAAGTGGACCTGCAGAAGTAAGTGTTTCCAGAGCCATCTCGTCGTGTGTACCAATACTTATCAGTTCCAATGTAGATTGACCTCCTCGGATGGATGGCTCGCACGGCGCTCGAGCTCATCGGCCAATCAGGATTTGGTTACTCTTTCGACAACATGGAAGATGATGTGCCAAAGCACAAATACAGCTTCGTCATCAAGGATGTCGGGCAAGTATCTGCTACAATCATCATATATCTCAAATTTAACATTCTAATAACAGGCCGGCGGTAGCTCGACTATCTTTGTATACCGGGACCTTCCTCCCCCTGCTTCGCAAACTCTTCTCTGCAAAGACACTAACCTTGTTAATGAACGCCGTTCCTTGGAAAGCAGTTCACGATGTTCGCGATATGGTGATGTATATGCACGAGTTCTCTGTGAAGATTTACGAGGAGAAGAAACGCGCATTGGAAGAAGGAGATGAAGCAGTTATGCGACAGCTGGGACAGGGCAAGGATATTCTTAGTATCCTGAGTAAGGGTCGTTTGCTTGTGCTGTTACTGTCTTCTCTACTAACCGACTTCTTAGTGAAAGATAACATTGAGGCTGGCGTCGAGGATAAACTTGATGAAGATGAAATCATCGCTCAGGTATTTCTCTCCCTATCGTCATACAAGCCCAAATCTGACCTTCTTATCCTAGATGTCGTGAGTAATCATCAGTTCTGTACAGCGCTGGACATTTTATGGACTTGGCTCTCTAGGACATTTATCTTCGCCGCAATGGATACCACCTCTGTAAGTGATGTTCATTGATCTCATCCTTTCCAATACCACTGACAAAAGACACCATAGAACGCCATGTCTCGTAATACTTCAGCTGTTAACTCTCCATCCGGATGTTCAGGATAAGATGCGTCAAGAGATCTCTCAAGCCCGACGGGAGCGTGAAGGCGAGAAGCTCAGCTACGATGAGCTGGTATCTCTGCCTTATTTGGATGCAGTGTGTAGGGAAACCATGCGTCTGTACGTATCTCCTTCCTTTGTGTCGTCCTTTGGCTGACAAGCAAACGCACAGTTACCCTCCTGTAGCACATATTTTCCGAAGGTATGTGCGTGTCGGATGTAATCGGGTACTTCCCTGCTCAGTAAAGCATCTCTAGGGCTATGGAAGACTCGGTGGTTCCGCTATCGAAACCTGTACGTGGTGTTGAATGGGCGGGACATCATGGAAGTCTTCATTCCGAAAGGGACTATGGTGAACATCCCTATCATAAACTCTAACCGCAACACCGACTTTTGGGGCCCGATACGATGGAGTGGAAATCCGAGCGATGGCTCTCTTCACTTCCGGATTCTATCACCAATGCCAAAATCCCAGGAGTTTACTCTCATCTGTAAGCCCGTCACCTTTCATACACAGTACTTTGAACCTGAACTCACCGGTTGCATACTTTCTAATAGTATGACCTTCAATGGCGGCGGTCGCTCGTGCATGTGAGTTTGATTAAAATTTTCATACGGTTTCTGTTCACCGAACGTGCTTTTCTGTAATCAGTGGCTTCAAATTCTCGCAGCTGGAAATGAGTAGGTGCTGGTGCCTCTTTCATAGAAATCGGAGCTCATGGTCTTTTTCAGAGGTCATCATTTCGATGCTCGTGGAGAAATTCAAGTTCTCTCCCGCTCCAGGAAAAGATATCGTCTGGCTGATGGCTGGTATATCCAGTCCTGTAGTTGTAGGCGGAGATGGCCATCCTAAGCTGCCGCTTCTTGTCGAATCCGCAAAATGATCAGTGCAGTTTTCCCAAGTAAAACACGAGGAGAGTAAAGAGACGAGCAAAGGTGGCATCGTATGAACGACTCTGTCACTGTGTCAGTAAATCCATGTCTCACAATTTGAAAACACACCAAATCATCCAATCCTTTCTGAAATGTGGCTTTCTTTCAAGTCGTTCTCTCAAAGACATGATGGAACATGGCAAATGAACAACGGAATTACGATGGCGGCGTTGGACAGACTAGGTGACAAGATTCGAAATGCAGGACCCAGCTTCCGCCGTAGCTCGTAGCCTTCGGGATTGTACAGCGAGCAGGTCCAGGGATCGTCAGTACTCAAGCCATTGAAAAAATAGCAACTTCAATAATTTATAATGCAAGTAACTTGTATCGTTAAATCCAAAATATTTTCACAGAGTCAAGAAGTTCTTACGAAATTCCCAGTGGAATCTTCACAAAACTAGGAACGACAACGGCTATCGAGGTCCGCCATCAACGTCTTATAGACGGTTACCGAGGGTTAATGGTCTACACATCGTCCTCCGAGACCTACAGCTCTGACGCCGCCGTCATTACTGGTTGTAAGCGTTCAAGGTAAGTTGAAAACATTGAACAACATGCCATTTTATAGATAAATTCCTCCGAATCATAGCGAAGTCATATCACATCGATATCCTGATTTGTACGATTTGAGGATCATATACTGACTTACAAGTACTACATGAAGGAAAGAGGAAAAGCCCCTGCACCAACGACCAAGGAATCCAAAATCCGCATTATCATAAGTACCATTCCAAATCATGTTCACAAAGTGAAAATCCCCCAACGAAAACTCCAAAAACTGTCACAAAGCTAGCAACAACAGCTGAAGAAGAGACTGGATAGGCTGCGGCTAGAGGCACCGTTCGAGGATGCCGGCGATGTCGATGAAGGTGTACTAGAGCCACCGCTGCTAGTACTTGTACCATGAATAGCAAGGCTAGCTATTGTCAATTCGTGACCAGCAAACGAGTTAGCCTTGCCAGCAGCGCCTAGGCTGGTGATGACAGTAAAGATTGAGCCGCCATCAGCTATGGACATGGCGTATCAGTAAGGATATCTGGCTTGTCGGAAGCAGAGTAAAAATAAAGACTCACATTCAACGGTTTCGATAACTCCTGCCGCAAGAGAGGTAGCGTCCCCGGAAAACGAAGTAACTTCTCCAGCGAGGGAAGCGGCGTCACTTGTAGCGGCTTCGAAAGCCGATGTAGCTTCACCGAGAACTAGAATGAATCGGATGGGTATGAGAATCATAGTGCAAAGAGATTTTAATCTCACTGCTATCGGAGCGCGCTTCAATAGCAGCACCGTGAGCCACAAGAGCAAAAAAAACTGGCAAGCAAGGCAATGGTAGCGAGTAGGTGGACCATCTTTATTTGCTGACCCCTGAATGAAAGGAATAAGGTGTAGTCAAAGGTGGAAGCAAGGTTCGATCGTCCAGAAGAGAAAAAATGAAGTAAAAATAACTTTGGACGAAGCGAAAGAAACGCCGGAAACTGGGAGTTGTCGCGGTGCTGAGAAATCTAAGAATTTTTCCTAGTCTCTATACTCCTCAGCCAAGGATCCATATCTTGCAGACCTAGGTGAAACATGCACTGTAAGCGTCAAACTTCGGCAGTGAACCATTTAATTGAATCCTTAGTACAGTGAGCTCAACTCAGCGGCTGGGAGTCCTCAAATCCTTGAACTCTTATAAGGTTCTTACATTGTCTTTCTGTCAATGTGCAGAAGCATCGATTACAAATGTCAAAAACGAAGGGAGCCGCTCGACATCGTCTAATTTACATGACGCTCTCTTTGATTTTCATAGGGTTTTTCCTATCAGTACTGATTTCGGGGGCTCAAAAGGTTGAATTTGAGCAGAAAGTGCAGGAAACTGAGCAGCTTTTTCTGTGCGTACTTCCCGGGCCTTTTTTCATACCTTTTATTGTTTTTTTATCAAACTACTAATATAATACAGATCGACCCCAATCGCACGAAGTACAGACTGCGCACCCGCTGGACGAAGAGGCCTACTGAATCGCGCAGCGCTCCAGCTTGGTACTATTACAGTGCCGATGCTATGACCGAAGGAATCTATATCTCCTAGAAAAACATCCGGTTTACTTCATCTTTTCAAGCTGAAGCTCATTCCATCAACAGAACAATCTTCCCGTTTGCGCTATTCTCCTCCATACACCTATGAGCTTCCACAACATCCTTCAAGCTGAAGACTCTGCCAATTGGAACTTTGAGAATGTTATCTGCGACTTGTTGAAGGAGTTCTTTGAACGGCATCCTAACTAGAGCGTAAGCTTATGCACAGCCCTTGTAAGCAATGTTCACTCACTCTAGGAAATTCTGAGGACCACCTCCATATCTTGTCAAACACACGCCATTCTCCGGAATCAACTCCATCGGATTTACTTCTTTCAGAATCCATTCATTCCCGACAATCCCGCTCACGCAAACTATGCCACCTCCAGCTGTGCATTTCAGTGAATCAGCAAGAGTCGAAGTCCCTACAAGTTCGAGGACTTTATTGAATTTTTGAGTTTCGGTAAGGTCAGAGGAGATCGAGCCAGTATCGATGATGACTTCATCCGCTCCAGCATCTTTTAGTGAATATTGCCTAGAAGGCTGTCGAGTAGTTGAGCACACGACCAGTCCATGAGCTTTGGCGATTCCTAGAGCAGCCAATCCAACACTTGTAGTACCTCCACGGATCAGCAACCTCTCTCCCTTTTGGATATTTAAAGCAGTGAACAGACTCCCCCATGCAGTTTGTAGCATTTCCGGTAAGGCTCCGACCACCTCCCATGGCAAATTTTCAGAGCCAGCTGAGGAAGGAAGTGCGAGAAGCTGGTGAGCTGGGACAGAGCAATATTCGGCATAGCCTCCATCAAAGGCACGTCCGAGGCCGCCCATACAAGTGGCGACTGGTGAACCGAGAGGTAAGGTAGGATGAGGGGAAGCAGTGAGCCCGACGAGCTCGATACCAAGGATGCGGGGAAAGGAGATTCCAGGGGAACCCCTCAAAATTGAATGGCCTTGGCGAGTGAACATTTCCTGGCCGCCAGCGTTTCAGCTTGGAGTTACAGCCAGTCGAAATGAAGTTTGGACTCACAGAACGGTTCAATCCCGCTGCCTTCACCTTGATCAACACTTGCCCTTCTTCCACCTTTGGCAAGGGTCTATCCTCATATTTCAAGACCTCTGGACCGCCAGGTTCGTACATGACGACGGCTTTGATCATTTCGGGCACTGAGGTTGTCATTCTCCTTGACCTCGAAAGGAACTGAGAGAAAGGAAGATCTTAGAGGTAAAGAACGTTATGAATCTTGAATTCATCCGTGCCTTAAATAGTTCACAAGTGTAGTGATGTTGCTGACTTCAAGATTATTCACTGAAAATTCACCGAGAAATTCGCCGGGAATACTGCTTTCAAATCCGCTGTCGTAGCGATCTAGAGAGAAAAAAGAGGGTATCAACCCTCTCCTTGATCAAGTCCATCTTTCAACATTCTCTGATAGATTGAGTTGCTACTAAGGTAGAGTTTTATCCACAGGAACATGCCGCCATTCACACAGCAAATCCGTACCTTTGGGAAACTAAAGCTAAAGAGTGGTACCGTTAATGCATAATTTTCTCTCGTTTACAGGAGATGCCTAGACTGATACTGATAGGTATTAGGTTGGAGAGCAAGATCGTCTGGTCTGTAGACTTCCACGCCATCAAAGAATCTATCACATCCCTTGTCGCACTTAGATCGAAACTTGAGAGCACGAAAATGAAGAAGTAAAAATTGAACTTCGCACCGCTTTTGCTGTTGTTTCACCGTCCTAATTACGGGTCTTTGGCCAAATGTTCGCCCAAACTGGCCATTGAATGAGTATCGAAAGCAAACAAAAGATCTATGATGTTCGATAGGGGCTTCATTCCAGAGGAAGGGCTTTACGAGAGAGCATGTTGTTGTAGGGCCACATCGGCAAAACCTGGGTGTTGGCCACAGAGCTCATAGAAGCTCACAGGAACTCATAGAACTGTGAAGACCTATGAGCTCAATGAGTTCCTGTGAGCTTCTACGAGCTCTGTGGGATTGCCGAGAATTCGAGCCAACTGTCAACGCATTGACAGCTGTCATTCTCTCCCGAGCACTATATATAGACTCGATGCATCGTCGCGCAACCTCCCTAAGTTCCATTTCCCCCAATTTGATTCCGGGTCCTTTTGGACACTCACAGTCAAGCTCACGGTGGCCCTCATACCGCTGCCAGTGTGCCACTCATAATTAACCTATACCATCACTGCTAGTAATAGTACAGTAGTTGTACTAGTCATTCTACTAAGTAGTTTTGCTACACTACTTACTATACTTTGTTATTAGTACTTTGAGCATGAACAATATAATATGATTTTAGCATTATTTTGGTCTGTTTTTAACTGCATGCGAAGCCAACGAAATAATACAAAGGAGTAACATATATGTATTGAATGAGATTTTTGTACATGATTCTTGAATTCCGAGTTTGTTGCTCACTTGTTGCTCCTAAATTCACAAAGTTTAGAGATCTTCTTGGCATTAACTTCCTACCAAACAAGAAACTCTGAAACTCACTTCCACAAAGTTCATTTGCCAATCTTGAAGACCATGCTGCAAAGTCTTTAAACTCCCAAGCCATTTAAAGTTGTTAAATCAAACTCTATTGCAGATCCACAGATCTTACATTGTAACTATGGTAGTATTGATTGACCGGCTTGTTCCGGCTTGTTTCGGGTTGTTCAACCCAAACAAGCAGGTCAATTAACAAGCCGCAATTTATCTCGGTTTTCCCCGCAACCTGGTTTCCATGTACCATACTTATAGTACAGAACTGTATAGTAGTACTCTATATATTTAATAGTACGTACAGTGGGCAACTTGTGGGCAAGTGTATCAGCAAAACCTGGGTGAACTGGATAGCACTGGATAGTGCTATCCAGCACTCATAGCACTCATAGCACCCATAGCAAGGTCCCCATCTATCCAGAGCTATGGGCTGCTATGGATTGCTATGGAGCATGACATCTGTCAACAGGCAATATAATTTGGGAAGTCCATAGTAACTCATAGCTACCCATAGCAATTCATAGCAGTTCATAGTTCTATGGCTGCTATGGCTTGCTATGGCTTGCTATAACAGCTATGGCAATTATCCAGGTTTTGCTGATGAACGCGGCAAGCCAGTCAAGCTAGTCTCCCCTAGGCAGACTCAAATATACACCGACGATCCGTCTGATGTGTGTATATAGAGTCTGCTAGTTCCCACGGGGTCGTTGGTGGAGAACTGCTGGGCTTATGTAAAGAAATGCATGTGATGGATTTGGCACCCAAGTTTGCTTCCGCTTCTGCTGCTCCTCGCTATCCTCTACGACGTGTATAGATATATATATCACATTGATTCAATATAACTTTGATAATACTCTCATATAAGCAACAATGGAACAATTTGACCACGAGAAAGCGTCACAGATAGCGGGAAATGGGGCGGAAGCGCCTCAAGCAATATTGTCAAATCCTTCTACAGGATATCAAGGTGTGTAGTGCTGTAGAAATCTTGTTTTAATCCCTGATAAATGCCTCCATTAGCCTTTCAGCCCAATTCTGTTGTCTGGGAGAATCAAATTAAATCAATGCAACCGCCGCAAAAACGAGGCTCAGCTATCCGGAAAAACTTGCCGCTGGCCATCCCGACAATTCCTTCGATACCCTCTAATGCGTCCGAATACATTCCTAGGACACCTCTTGTGACCTCAAACACTTTGCTACCTTCTTTTCTTCTTCCAAGTCCGATTACACCCATATCCCAGACCAGCAATTATTCCACTGATATGGTCTCAGCATCTCCGGCCGCTGTAGACTTTTCTGAACCAGAAACTCATTGTACTGCATTGGAGCCTAGTCTCTCTCATGCAGTTGCTTCATCTGGCTCGACTCAATCTGCAAATTTCACGCATGTCAGTCAATCTCGGATAACTAGTGCTGATCCAGATTTCTCTCACTCGCAATCTCCCGTTCACACGCCAAAGAAAAGCAATTTGGAGCGTATTGATTGAGCCATGGATGTAATCCTTGACGAACTGGGTTATAGCTCCATCGCTGAGTTTTTTTCATCTTATCTCCAACAAATTCCTCGGGGTTCTTCTGAATCCTTCAGTACTCAACATTGTAACTCTGTACGGGCTTTTCTCCAGGGTAGAACGAAAGTAAATCCTGTTGAGATTGTTGAACAGATGTATTGTCATTGATACAGCTACCCGTCATATAGATCTAGTCAATTTCATGAACGCGACCTTGTATTCTCTCCGGACGCTGTTCCTGCATCCATTCACTATGCTCGGTGCTCCATATCTTCATGGGCTACTCAGCTTGTAGGAAACCGTGCTCGTCAATCTCTGGGACAGTTGATTCATGATCCTAATGTAACGCCCCCGTTCCCTTATGCATACATCATTATGTTACCTTTTAATTAATTTGATTTACTATATAAAATACTTTATGTCACTATGTACTTTAGCTTTACACCATCACCCGCCGAGAATACCTAGACAAATATACAGTCCAGTTGTGTTCTTTTGGGTGAAAGTAAGCTCTGACCTCACCGAGGTCTTATACTTTTTTGAACATCTTGCAATACTCTTCGTATTCCGTGTTCTTTACTTGTGCTAAACACAAGTGACATCAAAGCGTAACTTTGCGTGATCGAAATTAAAGTTTTTTAATTTCACAAAACCCGGTCCTATGACCAAGTCCACCTACGAGTCCGAGAATCGTTACGATTCTCTCCACAACCGCGACGACGTTCGAAACGTCGTCAACAACTCGAACACGCATGCTCCCGAGCATACGTGGCAGAGTGACACTAATCTAGTGTCAAAACGGAACGCTCCCTTGGAGCCGTTCAGTTCCGACCTCTCCTTGTCTGTTGAATTCCTTCAACAGATGAGAAACGTTGCTCGTGCCTGTGCGGAAGCACAAGAAACGAGCATAAACGTAGCCCGTGAGTTTTCAAAACTCATGGATACATTGGTGAATACAATGACTCCAGGAACTCCTCCTGGAATTCAATTGCACTCGGATGTAGAATCTACATCCCGTTCGAGATCAACGTCGCCTGTGGTGATAGCCGCAGCTACCAGTCGTCTGGGCTTGGCCTCAGATACAAATGTTCATTACATTCGTCAACGCCCTGCGACGTTTGACAAAAGTCAGGCCGTACCAATGGCCAAATGGGATAGGATCCGTGATCCTACCCCAATACGCAAACTATCCGATAACGAGGTCCTAACCATAGATGTATAAAGTTCAAACACAAGTTTGAACCAACAACACAAATGGTAAGGAATGATCATGCTCAAATGTTACGCGAGTACTGGTGAAGGTGTTGTCAAAGGTTCCACCAAATACTTGTATCTCTCTGTAGTCCAATGTAGTACGTTCTCAAAACTAAGTTTTGATACTTGATCCAAGTTCTCTATTCAATGCTTGGTAATAATAATCAAAAATGGGTACGAGAATGAACTGTCAACGATATGACAGACGTCAACGACAATACGAAGACGATTTTGATAAAAACCAACCAACGATATGGATGGGTGTGGTATTCTAACCAGCTTCAACAGTCAAGGCTTCAACGATATGAACGCATGAACAGTTGACCAACTACAGTCAAGGCGTGAGCTATATCACCACACGAACAATAGTCACCAAACACTAGCTTGGGTTTTTGGGTGTGTTGGTAATTTAAAGTTTGACCAAACTCTGCGTTGACACTTCTAGTGTATAGCGAAGGTGCAACGGGCAAAAGGATATGTGCTCGAAGTTGAGTTTTGTTCACACTCGGAGTCTATGTCGCAGATCAGACCGGTGCTTGCCGGCTGACAACCTTTATCACTCGGGTGAGGGGGAAACAAACTTGTATTTGCAAACCACTAGATCGCTACTTATACCATGGCAACTAATTAAATGTGGCTAAACAAATATCCCTACTTAAATGTACAATTAACAATTATTATTACTCGTTACAGTAAAGTTCTCATCCAATAATTCATGTAAATATTCAATTTTATAATAATCCTGTGCATATACCCATATATATTTGTCTCCTCGATCATTACTTACATTGGTCCTTTAAGTACAACCGTTTCATCCTGAACGGCCACCAACTTTACTTCCGTATGTGAGTTCTTCCTAATATTACTACCCGATCGTTAATTCTTGTCTCGTCATTTTTCTTAGCTATTCTTCATCCTGTTACGAGAACGCTTCACGAGCTAATTCACATATATCCTAGCTTCCGAACGGTATGCATATGTTCTAGGTCAGTACCTCATAGTCGGACTACATTCTCTTATCATTAGTTATGGTTCTGTTGTTGGCCATGGCCAACTCCTCATGCTTCCCTTTCGGACCCTAAATAGTGGTCGTGCCTGTTTGATACTTTTCGTCTAACGTGGTTTTGAGTTCTTGTTTCATTTACTCGATCCTACTCTTATGAATTCCAATCTCGATTCTAGTCCAATAGCCAAACTTGATTTTGGTATCCCTTTGTCTTACTAGTACATTCCAACCAAACACTAGTTTGGTATACTAATCTGTATTCTATTCCATATAATATTGTAATTCTCGTTTTATAGGCTTTATAAGCCTATTCGAAAAATAGGCTATCATCTCCCCCAAACTAAAAGTCCCAACCGCCCCCGGTTGTTCAATAACTTTACGCTCGTTAGAGTCGACATCACCCTTTTCCCGAAGATGATACATACTCCTGTAGTATCCATTTTCAAAAAAAAATCGCCACCGAGATGTGATCTCGACGACATATTATCTGTTGGTACCTAGTCCTTGATCAAATCCAATTTTCCATTTTTTTTAAAAATTACATTTGACAATTCCAGCACTTAAAATTTCTAAGGAAATACTCTGCGCCACATTAAGGCTATGTCAATACAATCGAAATAGGGAACACAAATTCCTCTTCGATTACCTCTTTCACAATCACACTTCCAGAAAATTCGGCAGATTTTCCGCCGTACTGTGACTTATAAGTTCGTTGATTCGATAAAATTTCCCCAAGTATCTTCTTTCTTCACGCCACAATGCACTCGCCACTTCTCAATGACGATTTCTATTCCGAAAAATCCTCCGGTACACTATTCCTACCATGCTCTGTGACCGAGTCAATCATTCTGCTGGGTACCTTTCCAACTCATGTTGCGACTCTTATTACCGCCTTCGAAAAGGACGAGTATTATGTTCCCGACGAGGACGACCCCATCCCAAAATACCAACTGTTTCCGTTCGCCCGAAATGATGGTCCGCCACCTACTACTTTCTATCCAGTGCTTCTATCTCGGCTGTATCCCATCGTCACTCAGCCACCGTCTCATGCAGAGGGTCGTCAGCTCTATCTTGCCATTTCCTACGTCCAAGAGATGATGATTCGTTATTTCTGTCCTTACACAGAGTTGCCCATCATCAAACTTGACAATGACAAGTCGCGTACCTTATTCCGTCAGCGCCTCGCTCGTATCAAGTCGTCTTTGGTGAGTTTCTCTTACTATTACATCTTTACGAGGCGTTCAACGCTTCATAAAGTCATTTGTATTCATTTGTTAATTATTCCCCTTTCTTATAGGTTTATTACCGAGAGTGCTGGCACGGCTCTTCCAATTGTCCCGAGTTCGCCACCATGTTCATCGGCTCCTTTCAGAGCGAAGTCTATAGAGTCGCGGACAAGGGTGGGACTCCCGGCCACGTCCTTCAGATGTTGACCAAGGACTGGCTCCTGCCTTTGGATGAAATTACCGCCATTTTGGTACGTGGTCAACTCTAATCTATATATTATCCTTTTCCTGATTCCGAAGTTCCTATTACAGAAATATGCTGGTGATTGAAGGATTAAATGTTACGAGATGGATGTCCCAATCCCCTTCGACCCCGATACTCGCGAAGGCGAAATACTCCTGCTTTATGCCCCTAACAAAACTCTCGACAATTTTACACCTCCCGCGACTGCCGAATCTTCCTCCAAAGTCAAGTCCTCCGTCAAGGTCATCTCTATGAGGCCCAAACCTAAGGCTGGGGCTTCTTCCACTGCTAAGTCCGGTCAGACTCCTCTTTCTCCCACAAAGCCTGCCCTTCCAAAGACTAAGGAAACTTCTCCTGTGGTTCCGACTATTCCCAAAAAGCGCAAGGCCACTCCCTCCAACAAGGACCAGACAGTCGAGCCCAATCTTCCCAAAAAGAAGGTTCGTACTCCGTTTTTGTTCTAGTTTCTTTCTTCATAACTAACTTTTTCTCCCTTTTAGCGGACTTGAGCTGACTCGAAGGCTACCAGAGAGGAGAAAACTTCTCCGATTCCCAAGGTAAGTTTTTCATCTCGTCTGTCGTTATTAATTCTCATCGTTAACTTATATCCTTTTTTCTAACTTAGAACGTTCCGGCTAAGGTCAAGGCCACGCCTAAAACGAAGGCCAAGGACAAGTCAGCGTCCATCGCTTCCTCTCAGTCGTCCGCGAGTGTTTCTATTGCCGAATCTATTCAGCCTGGTAAGACTCAGATATATTCTTACTTATTTCTATCATATCTAATTCTCACTCGAATTCCTTTATTTTTATTTTATTTTTATTTTTATTTTTATTTTATTTTTATTTTATTTAGGTCGTATTACTTGTAGGAAGCCAGCTCCTTCTTCTGCTTCCAACAAAGTGGAAGTTACAGAGCCTCCTTCTAAAATGCTTCCTGGCAAACTCTCCGTGAAGAACACGAAGGAGATCCCAGTCATCGATCCTCAGAGCCGCGTCGCTGAATTTGCTAAGGGACTTCCGAATGCCAAGCCTGAAGAACTTTCGACCCTTATCAATCTGGAATTTTCATTGGGACAACCTTCTGGCTTATATCTGCCTGCAGATGAGCCTAGTAAGGCTTCCGTATGTGTTTTATTTGTTTTTATATTTATTACTGTTTACTAATCTTTTATCTTTCTAGCGTATTCACCACCTCTTTTGCCTTCCTGACTGGGAGATCGCTCCCGATTTGGAGAATCTCGGTCCATTTGTTAAGGCCAGTGGTGTTCATTATAACATCGAGGATCTACAGCGTTTTACTCGTAGCCTTCCCAATGTCAGTCTTATTTTTGGTCTCATGCCTATCTTTTATTAACCGACCATTCGCAGTATACCAACAAAATCTATGGCGCTTGCCTTGCGTGCGTAGCTATTGGCAAAGGCAACGAGTGTACCCCTTGTCTCAATGACAAAGGTCGTTTCGGAGGCAAGTGTGGCCCTTGCCAAAACGGGGCTCGTACTTGTTCTCATAACTCCGAACTCTCTGACTATCATCGCCTGCTCGACGCAACTTACGCTGCTGCTAATTGTGGTCCCCTCGGTACGCAGATTACTCTTTTTCTTCCTTTGACTGCCTTTCTTTTCTCATTCACATTCATTATATCAGGTTGTCAAACTCTCTTGGACACTCTCAGTCGCTCTCGCGAGCATCTCGATGCCGCCCATGACAATTTGTGCCGTGCAGTCAAACTCGCCGAACAAGCCCGTCAGCGCGTCGTTGATGACTTCGTTTCTTTCCGTAATGCCAACATGGATCCCAATCTGTTCTTTCAGTACCTCGTTCGTGGTCGCGGGGAGCAGGATGAGCCGCTCGAGCTCGATTTCAACTCCGTCTCTTTCTACGCCACTGTTTTTGGTTGGGATTCTTCTCTGAACTTTGATTCCGTCATTGAAGATCGGTCGAAGGTCTCTGAGTGGTTGAAGAAACATTCTATCGATCTCGTATACTACGAGGGACGTTTCCGTCTTCCTTCCACAATTCCTACTGCCGAAGTTCCTGAGTCCACTCTCGAGGCTCGTGGCGACAAGGACAATGGAAAATCAGCTACCGAAGGTTCGAAAACGCTCTTGTCACTTAGATAGTTCTTTGTATCACTATTTGTCTATATCTACGAACTTTCGTTGTTACATATCTTTAGTCTCCATGTGTAATTAGTATCTAATCGTTTGTTTTATTTTGCCAAAATACATTTTGGTTTGTACATGCTTTTAACTTGTCTGGCTAAATCCATTAAGTCCCTAAGCTCTGTTTCGAATTCTTTGTAGTCAATGTCAATTTTAATCCAAAAAAATGACTTCAGTCGATACTTTTTATTTTATTTAAAATAATATTTTGCCTGTATCCATGATCTCGACAATTTGCTTCCTTCTCGGAAGTGTCATGTCTAGTTTCGAATTGCGGGTATGTTCTTCTCTGGTAACCGGTCGTGGATAACGGAGGTAACCCTCCCCCAAACTAAAAAATTTCAACTCCCAGTTGAAACACGTCAGGATGGTACTTAAAGGTCCCTACTTTCGTCGTGTTCTACCTCCTCCAAACAATCACCCCAGAGCATTCTATCCACATCCAAAGCACACGTTCAATAATCTACTATGGCCTTTTATTCCACCGAGGAACAAGACAACCCGCCTGGCACAGAGGCCAGCGTTCACACGCCTCAAGCCAGCGAGGAACCGGTCATATTTCAATCCCGGGTCACATCTGGCCCATACCACATTCCCACTTGGCTACACTATGCCGACGGCGCAATCACCGAACTGAAACAGGTCATCGAGACCGTTGAAGACTTTCTCAGTGTCCATCCCGAACTTGATCTGAATGTCAAGGATCAGATTTTCAAGACCGCTGCCTGGACTCATGACCTTCTCGTAAGTTCCCCTTACTACGATCCCGAAATTAACTCCCATGAACATATCCAGGCTATTCAAGTTTCTGTTCACAAGGCGGTGGACAATCCCTTGTATATTCCCAAATATACCGAGATTGCCCAGTACCTTCATGCGCTCGAACCCTACAATCCTCAATTTCGAGAGTTGGAATCTCTCAGGCACTTCCCTAACAGGAAGTGCGCTATCGACCGCTTCCTTGACAAGCTGCACGCCACCAAGGTGCGTAAAACTTGATTTTAATACCGTTCTCGTATATACTTACTTCATCTCCTTAACAGGCTGAGCAGCAGTGTTGTCATGAATCGTGTCCCCACTGTCTTTCCACCTCTCTCCAGTGCACCTGCTCCTCGAGTTCCCCATACGTTCCCCTGAGATCAGCGTTCATCAGCTTGATCAGCGACAGGCACAGAGTTCGACAAGCGTGACCACCACTAGCGACACACCACACAAAGTGATTATCCCCTGGTTTACCCACTCTTCCTGGCTATCAACGCACCGGACCAGAAGCCGAAGTAGCTTCAGCCTCAACTGCCGCTGAATCGATGACCATTAAGGCCAACCTTCTTCAAGGCGCCTCCGTCAAGGTGAGAGTCCGTTTCGATATCTTCCATTACCCCTTATCAACTTAGGCAAATTCTAGATGGACATCGACGACCAAGGCACGCCGTCTCAAATGGGCCGTCCTTTCGACCACAATGACCAAGTCTCAGAAACGTCACCTTCGTCGTTCCAAAACCAAATGTCCACTTTCCTTTGTACGTGTACCATAATCTCTTTTCAAATTGATTCCTCATGCTCGAATTTTGATAACAGGAGTCCGACCGTACCGACATGTTCAATACCCAGAGCAAGCGAACCAAGGTCGAATATTCTGACAACGAACCTCGAGTCCCCAGCGAAATGTGAGCAATCTCCTGTCCATACCAGAATCGATTTACACTCTGGTTTCGAACAAGTGTCTCTTAATCGTACTAGTACCCCTAGCACCGTTTTTCCTAAAAGCACGACTTAATACCGTTCTTAAATGTTGTACTGAATTGAAACTTCCTTTGTGTTAATACAGACGACAAAGCTCAGCTTCGCAACCCGATGTTCAACAACTTCCTTCAGGCCATTGACGTCCCGTCTGTGGCCAATTTCGAAGGTCAGCCACCTAGTGCAATACTTGCTGTGTCGAACTACCACACTATCGAGTACCTGGACCAGCTTTCGAAGGCCCGTCTCCATGCAAATTGTGCAGAACAGAGCCGTCACATTGCCAAGCGTGCCTTTGCAGCTCTTGCCGCTAAGCATGCCGACGACATCCGAACTCCTGCAACCGACGAGGAATGCATCTTCATGGCTCGATACCGAGAGGTTCATCGTTTGAACACCGAGAACCAAGCCGCAGCCGAATTGGCTGCTGCTGCTAGTTCTTCAGCTGGACTATCCGGGACTTCAGAAGCTCACGCTATACATCCTGCCCCTACTCCCGCTGAAGTTCCTGTTCAAACTTTTACAGTCATGGTGGGCACAATCCCGATCACTGTTACTGCACCTAGTGTCGTACCAGAAGGCCCCGAGGAGGACATGCAGTCCACTTTTTCTGCCTAGGTATTCAACACCTGTTCCTGTTAGATTACATTGCTTCTTTCTGTATTCATGTTTATACCTTGCATCTCGTCGAGACTCAAGTTTGTAGGGTAGTTTTAGTTTAAAGAAATCGAAGCTCGTTCATAATAGAGAGTGTCCCCCAAACTAATGAGACGAAACTGCCAAACTAAAGCTTGACTATGACTTCTTCCTCATTGCCCTAGTGCGAACACCCTGCTCTTCTACCAGACTTTGTCGATCCTCAATGAGGTCCCTGTCTTCCTCATCCTCTTGAATCTCAACATCCTCCTTGTCCAATTCGTTTCTAACAGCATATTCCAGAGGATCGTCATCAGGCGCTAACCTTAAGTTGGAATTGCATCAAACACAAAGTCTTCACCCTTATAAACCATCCTCATCTTTCTCTTCCTGTCAGCCATATCCTCTAGCTGATCATATTCATATCAATTAGATCCTCAATCTCCTCTGGTAGTACAATTGGCTCATACCTTGGTACATGCGGCAGTACTCTGAAAGCACCAACTTTACCTTTGAGTACAGTCCCATCCATCTCCGCTACTATATATGAACCACCTCTGGTTCGTCGTATGACTACTAGTGGCCCAAGATACCTCGCCATCCTCATGCTTCAAAACAAAGTCATGTAAAATATTCATTTCTTCAGGCCAAAGAAAACCTTCGTCATGATTAGTTTCCATTGCGGCAGCACGCTCAGCTGTATACTTTTCACTCGGTTTGAATTTTGGCGGATTTTGGGTCCAGCGTCG
>ML769439.1:40969-121253 GCA_009733575.1 Gymnopus androsaceus JB14
TTATCAAAAATCAGGATCCCAGCTCAGGTTCAGTCCGATCACAACCATTAAGTCCATGGCCACGATTTGAGCTCCACTATGTAATGTTGCTTCTACTTCTACATCTTGTCCATTTATAATAGGAAACACAGATCGAAGTCCATTTCCAGTGCTTGCTACAACCGTCAACTTCTTCTTTTCATCATTCCGCCAAGTCTTTCGAAGACTTCCACAGGATCTCTCTGAACAATAGAACCGCTTTCATATGTCCAACATCATGCTCGAGGACCATGAATACGTCTTCGTCCGCAGAAATAAGTCTTCTGCTCGAATGTATTTGCTCATTATCCTTTGAGGTTTCAGTTGACTTCCGTAACACCGTCTTCTGCCAAAGTTGACATGTACACAGTTTCCGAAAGTCTATTTTGTGGTTGTACCTTTTATTCTGCATTTTTCTCATTAAAATCTTACGAACTTTCTTTCATCTTGGTCAGAAGGGAGAGCTATGCACCAGGATAATGCTAAAAACCTGGGCGAATGGTTTTTCGAGGACGTCATCTGTAGATGGGGATGTCCAGAGGAAGTCGTTACAGATAATGCACTGCAGATGAAGAAAATGCTAAAGTGGCTGGAAAGCAAGTATGGAATCAGAGGCATTAGAATCTCTCCGTATAACTCTCAAGGGAATGGTAAGATTGAGAGGGCGCACTTTGACATACGTCAAGCATTGGTGAAAGCGACCGGTGGCGACGTTGGAAAGTGGTCGTTCTTTCTCAAACACATACTTTGGGCAGACCGTATAACGGCCAGGCGTGGATTTGGTTGTTCGCCATACTTCATTGTCACTGGTGCTGAACCTATGTTGCCGTTTGATATTGTCGAGTCGACCTATTTGGTTAATCCGCCAAACAGGGTTTTGACACGGGAAGAATTAATTGGCTTTAGAGCTCAAGCGTTGTCGAAGCATAGAAGCTTCATTGAGCGCATGAGGAGTAGAATCAATGAGAACAAGAGAAGAGAACTGAAGGAGTATGAGAGGAAATATAGACATACGATTAAAGATTGGGACTTTAAGCCTGGAACATTGGTACAAGTGCGACATACTTCAATTGAGAAAGACTTGGATAGAAAGATCATCTTGGTCAGAAGGGAGAGCTATGCGCCAGATGATGAAAAGAAGAAGTTGACGGTTGTAGCTAGAGATGGGCACGAATAGCGAATATTCATGAGTATTCATGAATATTTAGCCATTTGTTACTCGCGAATAATGAGTCACGAGTGACGAATATATTCGTTACACGAGTACTTACTCGAGTATAAATAGCCACTTTGATGTCACAAATATTCGTGGTACTTTATTCATGAATATTCGCGAATATTCGCCGATATCACGTGCTCATTAGCACGAGCATGTGAGGTATTCATTACTTAAACAAAAATTCAATATATAACTTAATTCGGCTATGTTTGAATATGTATATAATGTTATTGACATGTAACTGTAATAAAATCTGTGTGGCTTAGTGGTTATGGGCGCCGACTCTGGATTAAGGTCAGGCCTTCCTGTGATAGCTGACCAGCAGAGTTCAATTCTCAGTACCGCCACAATTTTGTGTCATGTAATAGTACTCGGAAATGTATACAGACTGTATTTATATTATTATTAAACACTAATATAGTACTTCAACATTATTACTTACATGTTCGAGCCTATATTTACTTTATTTGTAATGTTGTTAATTAATCACAAGTATACTCGAGTATTTGTCCTAAAATACTCGTTATTCACGAATATCTATTCGCGAATATATGTCTGTACAAATATTCGAGTATATACTCGAGTATAAATAGTGGATTTGAGGTGACAAATATTCGTACCACGAATAACGAATATACTCGAGTATGTATTCGTGCCCACCTCTAGTTGTAGCAAGCACTGGAAATGGACTTCAATCTGTGTTTCCTATTATAAATGGACAAGATGTAGAAGTAGAAGCAACATTACATAGTGGAGCTCAAATCGTGGCCATGGACTTAATGGTTGTGATCGGACTGAACCTGAGCTGGGATCCTGATTTTGTGATAACAATGCAGGATGTACACGGAGGATTAGAAAGAACGTCGGGTTTAGTTAAGAATGCACCTTTCAGGTTCGGAGATATAACAGTGTACCTACAAGTTGAGGTTCGTTGTCAGAATATTCGACCTTGATTTTCGGTTTTGGTTTTGTTAAGAGTCCTTGTGCCTCAGCGTCTTCGAGGTTCAGATCTCCTGCTTTTTGTGCTGTCCGAGTGGTTCGAGATTTAGTTGTCTTACTCGAATCACCTATGTTGACTACTGGTCAAAAGTAATTCTGAGATGTTTATCCAAACTCGATTTTAAAGATATGAATCAAAGTTAATTCTCTTAGCTTCGATCTATACCACAAAGTTCGTCTTTTGAGTGAATTTAAATATTCACCCTCGCGGTGGGCTCCAGATAACAAGGTCCTAACTGTAGATATATAAAGTTCAAACACAAGTTTGAACCAACAACACAAATGGTAAGGAATGATCGTGCTCAAATGTTACGCGAGTACTGGTGAAGGCGTTGTCAAAGGTTCCGCCAAATACTTGTATCTCTCTGTAGTCCAATGTAGTACATTCTCAAAACTAAGTTTGATACTTGATCCAAGTTCTCTATTCAATGCTTGGTAATAATAATCAAAAATGGGTACAAGAATGAACTGTCAACGATATGACAGACGTCAACGACGATACGAAGACGATTTTGATAAAAACCAACCAACGATATGGATGGGTGTGGTAGGGAGCTCAGCAGTACTATACAAGGAAGGGGAGAGGGTATTGTTGCTGCAGATGCAGATTGGAAAGGAAACTGAGCACAAGGTATTTGAAGGGGAATTGGTGGGACCTACTTTGGGACTGGAGCTCCTATGGAAGGAACAGAGTGTCTCAACAGTCTCCCTCTGGATTGACAACATGGCTGCAATCTTGGCAACAAACTCCATGATGTCAGGACCAGCACATTATCTTATGGACCACTTTCATGCACTGCTTTCCCAAGTCAAACACCACCATCCAAATCTGAAGATCACCATTGGTTGGGTTCCCAGACATGAAGGAGTCAAAGGAAAGGAGGCAGCAGATGAGGAAGCCAAGGAAGCAGCCCTACGTGGGTCGAGCCCAACTTGGCTGCTACCCCATACTCTCTGAAAATCCCTTCCAAAGAGCTGTTCAGCAACCCGGAAGACATTCGCAAAGTCCCTCAACAAGATCCGAGATGACATGTTCCGGGAATCCCCCAGATTTGCAGATTCCAGAAGGTGGCAAAAGGAGATGCAACAGCAACAGCTTGGAAGTTCCAAAAGCTTACTAAGGGCCTCAGAAAACCACACACCAACATCCTGGTCCACCTCCGCACAGGCCACTGCTACCTATATTCGCACCTTAATTGCATTGGAAAGGTTGACACACCGCTTTGTCCAGCATGCAAATGAGAGCCAGAGATGGTCCACCACTACTTAATACAATGTCCTGCACATCATGGAGCTCAAGCCCGTCTGAGAGCGGAGATTGGATCAAAGAATATGTTCCCGGAGAAGCTTCTGAATGACAGGGGGAGGCTAAAAGCTCTGTTCCAATATATCAACGATACAGGTCGCTTCAGAAACACATTTGGAGTACTGCCCAACATAGAGGAGGAGGAGGAGGAGTAACGATGATGGGATCCTTTTATTTTTTCATTTTTTCATTTTTTCATTTTCTTTATCCTTTTTCTCTCTACAATCTCTCAAATTGTTTCTCATTTTTCTCTATTATTCACTACTTACTATATGCACCCGCTAATAACGCCTGCTCCTGGTGGAGCAGCGCACCCCACGGCGACTTCTTCGCTGTGAGACACCCCAGTCTCAATGCCCCATGACACAGTATTACCATTTTGCTCCTGATATACCACCTATGTATTAGTCTTTACATTACATACATACATGCAGTAGCGTAGTGCCTACCATATCCCTCGGGACAACGGGCAATAAACAAGGATACCAAAAAAAAAAAAAAAAAAAAGTAGTAGTGGAATGCATGGGGTGGTGATACAAACAACAAGTGGAGTATACGAGAAAGTGTTCCATGAATAGATAGACAAAAATACCTTTGAATATTCCAACACAGCTTCCAGTTGGTATAAGTGGGCAGATACAAGTCTTGAGGCTTCATGTAACATTAGCAGTCTGGAGTTGAGCTGTGAGATGAAAGCTCTCTGCTATAGGTGAATTGTTGGAGTGGATTAAGATGACTATTGCAATAGGATAGAATACCTGAGAATTTCAGTCAAGTTGATGAAATTGTATGACAGAAGAGAGTAATTGACTTACTGCAGATGCGGTCCACAAATTCTGGGCAAATACTGCAATTGCACTAAAGGCAGAGGACCCCTCACCTGCACTATCCAGTGTAACACCTAGTTGTCCAATCAATTCAAACAATTGTATCACAAGAAAAAGTGCCCCAGATTCCACAAAAAGAAGCAGAATCTTTTGACCATGACTTTTCCTCCAAATTGATACTTCTCTCATTGTGAGATAATGAGCCCTAAATTATAAAAATCAATGAGTTTGACAGGAAATAGAAGGAAACCATGTTTACCAAGCCTTCCAACCAATCAGTAAGGTTGCTAACAGGTTTACCAGCAATGAGAGGGCTACTGAAAGCCAATCCATCACTTCCAATGGTAAAGTAAATTGACCCATAAGAAAGATCTGCCAAAAGGCACATGCAATGTTGACACCTGCCCAAGAAAATTAACACTTATTCAACACATAACTTGTTATAAATCCGTTATGCCACAGATTATTTTGCTTGATTTTGCTTTAGTCAAATGAAAGCCTGTTCGACTTTTCTGACACAAGGCTTTGCTCTCAATGAAGCAAAATGACAAAATAATCCAGTGGCATCTACATTGCCCGACTGCCAGTACAAGCCACCAAACTTCAGCACACGAGGAATAGTAGATACACACCAATATTGGCAAGCATAGTTGTCATGAGTATGAACCGCCAAAATTTGTCATAGGGCAATAAGACCCAGGCTCTCCAACAGATTACAAAATCCCCCACTAGTATCTGAATAGCCAGCAGCAAGTGAGTTGTTAACAACCTTGCCTGTGTTGCAATTCCATTAGAAATCTCACCTGCAATGGACTTAAAAATTCCAGCACTTCATTTATAATTAAGAAATCATGAGGGGCGGTATGGAGCTCTCTCCCAATTCCAGGTTGGATTTGGACCAGCTCATTAATGCTTGCAAGGCAAACAAATGCTGTAAGAAGGATTACAAGGATCACACAGCATAGAAACTGAATTGCTTTTGGTTCGCGCCAGGTTTTGATGCTGGTTAAATTTCTTCTCAATAACACCCATCATTGGCCTAAAAACTTACTTACTTTAGCAGCTGTATTTCTATCAGCACACCCAGTGCTGTAGCCCCTATATAAAATAAAGAGCATCCTCAGGTAAGAAGATTAGTTTGAAATGCATTAACACCCACCGTGAATGGTATTTGTGATTATAGAAGCAAAGGTATTTTGATAGCAAGCATCTCCAAGTCCCCTGAGCTGTTCTTGCTCTTCTGGAGTCATTTCTTGGAATGCACCTTCAGTTCTGATTCCTGAAAGGAGGAGGCAATAACCCTTCTCACCAGTACTTCCTGGATTTTATACACTTGAAAAAATTGATCATGATGTTTCACGGTTTATCCCTCTGTTGTTAATGTATGCATTGTGAATTTTATCTATCAAATGATGATCAGAATCTTCTTCTCCCACCCCGTTTCATATTTACTCACTCTCACCCCTTTGCTAATCTTGTCTCATTGAAGAAAGTCCATGTCTTCTTATGTAACATTGGTATCTGCCTCCTGAATTCAGAAATAACTAGCTACGGATAAGCCTTGATATAGTTACAGTTTCAAAAATAAATAATTCCCGCTCCGATATGCCAGCGGACTTTCCCATGACCAACGCTCACTGTTCCTCTTGTTTGGAGGAGTCGTTAACCTCGTCCTGCTCCTGTTTCCATTGCTGAATGGGGCTCAGGGTATATCCAAGTGCTTCTAACATAATACTGAGTTATGATCCCTTTAGAAAGGTTTTGAACCCTTTGCAAGTTGGTTCAAGTTTTGGATTCAATTGGCTTCAGGTTACAGTTACAGTTTGGTGTTGGGATTTCGTATATGTCATGTCTTGCTATGAAAACACTATTTTCGTAGTAAATTCACTGAGGAACGGGGAAACTCCTCAAAAGCGCCTGGGAAACGCTACTGAAGCGCACGCCTAGAGGCAATTACAAAGTATTTATTTCTGAAAAAAGTTTGATGCACATGCCAAGGTTTTCCGAAAACTCTGTAAAGCTACAATATCAAGATGGACATGATGAACAAGGAAAAAGATGGGGAGAAGATGGATGGTCCTTCAAGGGGAAGTTGGAACTTCTGGAGATTCGGGAACCTGAAAAAGACTCAATACATAGATGGGCTTTTCCTCAAAGCATGGCATGTTAGATTTGGAATTTGATGAACAAGGAAAAAGATGGGGAGAAGATGGATGGTCCTTCAAGGGAAGTTGGAACTCGTGGAGATTCGGGAACCTGAAAAAGACTCAATACATAGATGGGCTTTTTCCTCAAAGCATGATATGTTAGATTTGGAATTAAATATCAGAGGATGGACTCCCCAATGATTCCAATTCACCTTGAAGCTCACCTAGAAATCGAGGGCAAGAGATCTAATTCAATCTTCAAAGAACTCTTTGTTGCATTTGAATTGCATTCCAAAGGGACCTTTGAAGTTTATCTTAAATCTATTGCAGTGATTTCCAGGTGAACTTCAAGTGAGTAGGAAGCACTTAGATGTCGGGTGACATGGCCAATGCCCCTGGTGTTGAAAATGATGCTGATGAACCATATGATGTCTGATTCAAGAATGGTGGCCGGGCAATGTCTTTGCAATTATGCCCAATTGGTTAGACTCGCGGCGCCAGTTCCGTTCGGTATCCGCCAATTTGAAATCAGCTGAGATGGCTACCGAAGGACTGGCGCTTACTGGCGATGAGCCATCACTCCAAAAGGGAGCATTCGATATATAAGGGAATACTTGATATAAAAGGAAACGGCAGGCATTTGAAAATCGAGGTCCTGGTGAAATTGTTGCAGACTCTAAATATAGCAAGCTTGCTTGCGAGAGTCTGCCTACGGGAGACAAGGCGATATCGTGGTTGACCGATGACATTTCTGGGTCGTGAGGCCGATAGTTTTAGTAGGTTCTCATCAAAATGATTATCGACCGCAAGCAAAACGTAAAGATGAATGTTCTGATGTTGGAAAATGAAACAGAAAAGACAACGAGCTCTCATCAAGGATCCAGGCTGAAAATTTGAGAATTTGTATGCGGTTAATGCAGCTGCTTCTTAGGAATCGTTCATGATTCGCATCCCAATTTCGGTGAACTGCCATCAGGAAATGTGGCACAGCTCGACTATGAGTAGGCCTGAATGAACCTTGCTTCCTTCGAGTATCAGGGAGGTTATAACTGAGCTCCGCCGCGGCCGATGGAACACTATCGACATGTTTCCACAGCTGAACTTACTAGTAGCGAATTCGTCCTTGTTGGTTCAGTGTCGTTGCAAGTATAGCCGCTAGCAAGGGAGCCTATATTGCCCGTGAATAAGATGAATAGCGATGTGGAAGAGATGAAATGCGAGCCAAGCGCTTGCCGTCAATTTTTCTTAGTGAACCTGCCACGCAGAAAGCGGACGCACTCCCCAAAAATTATCATAAATCTAGCATGTCCTACACCTGAGTAAGACGCCACCACCTTGCACAACAGCACCATTATCCGCCATTACCATTATTAGGGTGACTTGTACTTTCACAAATTCCAGTGGTCAGCAGCATGAATGTGGATTATTTTTGAGAATAGATTTATAGTTTACATTGCGTTGTCTCTTCGTATACATAAGTTGAGAACATCCAGTAAGAGAAAAGAAAATGGAATGAGGGTTTCGAGGAGAAGAGTTTAGGGAAAATGTTATTACCAAACCCAAAGGTCGTGCAGGAAGTTGGTAAATTCCCCCGATGGCTCCGTGACTAGAGGTAGAAACTTTCGCAATAATCAACCTGGAGTAATGAGTAGGTAGACTTTCATCAGCAAACTGATCAGCTGCGGTGTGAATACACTTACAGCTTGCTTCGTAGTTATACTCTTTGTCACCTCATAAACAAAGCCTCCGTTCCAGTCAGGGACAGGCCTGTGTCCTCAATCTTGATGGACGGCCTGCGACTGGACGTGCTGGAGCGACTAGAATCACTGTCGCTACTACTGCTAATGGATGTACTGGAGCAGGTCAGAGTTCTACCGCGTTTTTCGAGATCTCTGACACTCTCGGGGTAATGTAACAAGGGCGTTTCCGAGTTTGTCATAATTGCTATCAAAGATATCAAAGGCGTAAGCACCGGCAAAAGAATCCCAAGTCCAATATCTCGACCAGCGGAGGAAATTGAGCAAGTTCGAGCACATCAAGACCTCTGGATATAAGCCATCGCTGGCCCGTAAGGCGCTGACATAGGTCTCCTGAGTCTCCAGAGGTGGCGAATCAGGAACCGACTATCGGATTTAAATCTGTTTATTTTTTGCGGCGGCTATGTCTTTTCAACGCACGAGGGACGAATATGAGCTTGAAACGGGTGCTCAGCGCTCAGCACTCAATATCCTGAGCAGCGTAAAGACGCAGAACTGAAAAATGTTGAAACTTGAGGCTCGTTGATGTAAGTAAGAATTTCAGATCTATGTTATATATGCGAAGACAAAATATTGTAGGAAAGCAACTCAATGGTAAACGTCTAGGTAATGCCCAGAGCAAATAATATCTACGATCATACCCTGTTTCCTAAAGGATTTCAAAGTGAACGTTTGGTTCAAGATTGAAGATACATCGAAAACTGGATAACGTTCATCTCCGAGGTGAAGCTCAACTTTTTGAAGACATTTGACCCCGAGTTCCTCTGCATAATCTTCCGATGGAATCCATCGAGAAGTGATCGTCTCTCTGAAAACATCTCCGTCAAATTCGGCAAAGACATGAAGATAGAGTCGTCGCAGGTTTGGAAGAATCGGGTTTGGATCAGCTGAACGCGCGTCTGGTCGTCGGAATGCGTGGAGGCTCTTTAGAAGGGCAGAAGAGACTGTAGAGTGAGAGTCCTCTTCATTCACGGCTTCGTCCTCCTCGACGTCTTCCGGGAGATTCTTTTTATCAAGTCGACAATCACCAAGGGTGAGCTCTACGACGGACGGCACTTTTTGAAGGATGGCGGTTAGGTCAGTGTCGAAAATATAGAGATCAGTGAGGGAGAGAATTTGGAGATTATTTCCGGATCTATCGATGAAGCCCGTCAGTGCATCTAGTGCATCGGGGCCCAGGAAATGATAGGATACGTTTCGGCCATGAATTTACAGGAAACGAGGTTGGGAAATGAGAGTTGATTTAAAACCTTGGCGACGATATCTTTATGGTCACTGCGATCATCCCTTTGTGCAAAGGAGACGGTGAAAGCCTGAAGTCCTTCGTGGATAGTCGAGAAGGGGGAGCCCTCCGGATATCGTGAATCGAGCTCGATGGAAACATGTAAAGTCGTCAAATTAGTACACGCTTCCAGGAATTGAGGAATGCTGCTATGGCTCTTCAGGGAAAGTTCCGTGAGCTGGGACCACGGGAAAGCGGGATCTGCATTAAAATTGGCAAATGGGCTCAAGGCAGCAAAGGAACGAAGTTTGGGCATCGGTACCAACTCTAACGATGTTTCCCCTTTGTTAGGTGAGGATATAGACAGAGATTCGAGAGCTGGACAAGAGGCAATCGCGGGATGTTTAAGAAGCGACCCATAATCTCCGGATAATCGTGACGTTCTTCCATCGGTGAGCCTGACTCGCGAGAGCCTGAAATGGTGGATCCTTGAGCATCTTCAGCAACTGCCAGTTGTAAGTGCTGACAACAGTGAACTCAAACACGAATTTCCAGAGGCTGTTGTCGGGATCGATCCAGAATCAATTCGATGAGAGGAAGTCGTGGGGGAAGACCGGGGACAGAACTGAATGTGAAATTCGACCAAAGTGACGGTGTAGAAATGACGACAGATCGCCAATGAGAACATATGGAGGCGAGTTTAACCGGTGCGCGAGCGGTTTTATACGACCTGCAATAATGCCCAAAGATAACACATAGGACATCGTTAGGAACTCGGCGAATTGGAGAGAGAAGGGCGGAGTAGTCTCTCAAATGAACAACCAAGCGATCCCGTTTGTGCTGCATGAGTGTAATGAGGCAGTTAAGGCGGTATATCTCGGCGGTATAATCCGCGATATCGTCATCCCGCTAATAAGAACGTCTCTTATCATTGAGTAGTTCAAGTCTCGCGTCGGCACTCCACGATGAGCTCGAATAGTCTCCTGCATAGCGCTGATAGAGACTCGAGGTTTAAAAGAGCCCTCGGCGTTTCCTTCGCAGTTTTTACAACGCATTTTGCTAGGAGCAGATATGATTAACCATTCAAAAGAAACGAGACGCGAGCTTACTTTTGAAGCCTAAGAACGCGAAGATGGTGCATTGGTGATGCGTTTAGGAAAACAATCGTTCTCCATCACGTGCGCGTAGTGTGTCGCAATTTAAGGGCCGGATCATCCCGGTGACTCCGTTCCTTCACCGTCTTCTGCTTATCGTCGCCAGTCGCCAACCCCGAACATTGGGTCTTTTAGAAATCTTCCTCAAGTATTTGAACGGAGTTAGTGGAGTTAGTGTAATCAACGAAAGCTTATGTACGCCCAAATATATATATTTTTTCACTCAGTCACAGTGACATACATTGGGACAATTTGAACAGAACCAAGTCGAAAGATATCATGAGCAGCCAACCTCTGGAATCTGCTCTCACTGGACTGGTTTTGGATGAGGTTCTCTCGCCCATCCTTCGCCTTCCGGCTGAACTTTTCGCTCATATTTTTGCGGAAGTACTAGCCGAACCAGCACCGACAATGATGTCAATCCCGTTTGCTTGTACCCCACTCTGGCGATTAGGGCATGTCTGCGCTCGATGGAGGTCAATCGTTTGTTCAGACATGCCTCTGACGTGGTCCACAATTAAAGTCAACCTCAGATCCGCCAGACTCTCTTCTCATCCTATCGAAATACTCCGCGTATGTCTCCAGCGAACTAGAGATTGTCCCTTGATTGTTGCATTCAGCTGTAATTCAATGTCGAATCGAGACGATGGAATTCGCTGCTTAGATTTGTTGGTGGAGGTATGCGACCGATGGAAAGCCATCGACCTCTTCATTCCAATCACAGTCCTAAGCAAGCTTGCTCCTGCAAAGGGGCGACTAGCTCTTCTCGAGACGTTGAATCTGAGCTTGGAACCAGTGAATGCTCATTCTCTACCTCACATGATGGACGTGTTTGAGGATGCTCCGCGGTTGACTTCCGTCACCGTGAGCTCTCATTTGTCGACAAACACCTTCAGACTTCCATGGCATCAAATAACCAACTATCGTACCCAGTATACGGAGGTGCTGGATTGTGTCGAAATCTTGCGTCTAGCTCCATAGCTCCGTTCCTTCTATGTCAGACTGGACGCTATATCGCGCAGAAATGTTGCGGGAGACGCTAGCATGTTAATCGGAACTCCTCATCCTGACTCTGTACCCATTCCACATAAATCTCTCACGTCTCTGAGCATCAATGGGCTCATGCGGCCAGGCTTCGAACATACACTGTTCCAATACTTGTCCGAGTTACAATCATCTTCCGGCAAATCGCAAGTCTTCTTTCCTTTCCTCACCGATCTGCGACTTGTAATTCACCCCGGCTCTTTGGCTAGCTTTGCTAAATTGCCGCGTCCTAGGTCCTCCACTACCTGCCTTGGGTCGTCATTGACGAAGCTCACTATCCGCAGCGTCTTTGATGCTCATGCGGACTACTCCGGAGCAAGGGAGTTTTTCCTAAGCTTACCCACCGTTCGAGAGCTAGCATTTGGGGTGTGTTTTCATCACGACCAAAGTGTGGTTAACGTTTTGTACGATATACTCTTCGTTCCTGCTCTTTCCGTCGGAATTCGGGAGGCTGTGTTACCGAAGCTAGAAGTGCTCGCGCTGGATATCGACTACGGTATTGGTGAAGTAAAATTTCCGCCTGGATGGGCATTAGATCCCATGAAGGAGATGATTCAGTCACGAAGGAGGTTAAATGGAAAGGGCTCGTCCCATAGACTGCAAAAGTTTCATCTGTATCTGGCATCATGGCACACCGCGTACGAGGCGTTTGCGGAGAGTCTGGAGAGTTTGTCTGAAGAGGATTTTGAGGTGAGGATTTTACACGGATACTTTTGGTAGGCTGCACAATAATGATATTGTACCACTTTATGACTCACAACCCATTTTAGAAATTCGCAAGCCCATGTCTATTGAGGTCGCAAGCGGTTTATTGTGCTTGCAGGGAGTGATGGCAATGTGGCAGTCAAAGCTGGCCTGAACTTTTTTGGCCTCAGCGATCCCGATTACCAACAAAGGTGGCCACAAGTGGTTACATAGTTTAGCTATTGTTCTTTGCATGGGGATTTTGGCAAGTCTGCATTTGGATATCGTTCCTCGCTTATTTCGCTGCACCATTGTGCCACGATTTTGGACTTGGAGGGTATAAAACCCCGTAGTTTCGCGACTGCAAATCTTCAGAATCCCCCTTGCCTACCACACTCTTTGCCTACACTACTCTAGTTGAACTAGATCTACTTTCCTTATTCCAAATGTCTTTCTATTCTTCCATTGACTGGTCTGATACTTTTCCTAATCGCCCGTCGATGAGGTGCGCATTTTTACTATGCTTCGTGTCTTTCGTTGGTCTGACGTGTCTCGATTCTTAGTGACGGGGAACGGGCTTTCTTCCACGGAAGGCCAGAATCTGTCGAAGCGGACTCAATCCGCGAGTTCCGTCAATACGCTACAGAATCTCCACGCAAACAACGTCGTCAAAACTCGCGCTTCGCCAACACCGAGCCCGAGTTTAACCAGAATATCTGGACCACGACTGAAACTCATGCCGCTCCGAATCCTGGCGCGAGCTCTACTCACGGTCGTCAAGTCTGGATACCTGACTATTCCCTCCCTGTCATGCGCCGGAACGACAACCACCACCTGCACACCGACACTTCGAAGGTCATCGCCGATCTGCTTTATCCAACCGTCAATCCATCCGCCATGGGCATGAACCGCGTCGTTTGGAAAGCAGACGTTGTCGAAGAATGTCCCGTTTGCAAGAAGCTGATAGACAAGTATTTCGAGGACGTCGAGGATCACGTCGAGTCTAGACATTCCCTCGATTACACGGTCTGCGGTTGTGGGAAATGGGTTAAACGCGAGCACTTGGCTTTCCACATCGCTGCGACACACTTTTTTTGCGATGAAGTTCAGTGCCGCTCGTGTGCAGAGGTTGTGAAGAAGCGAGAGTTCCCGGACCATTTGGCGATTTGCCCAGCTCTTGTCCAGTTTCGCGACCATTCAAAGGCTATCAGGGTGGATCAGTTACTGTCTCGGCAACCGCCTCCTCTGAGGAGACCAATTGGACCCACCGAGATTATACCGGAAATTCCGTTGACTTCCTCGCCCATGATGGTTTGTTGTGTTTTTCTATTAGTTGTCGTTTCTCATCTGAATTCATTTGTCTGTTCATTGTAGGACCGAAGCCGCGGACAATCCTCTTCTACGCCTGCAAGGGTCCGTCAAATTCTTCTGTTTCTGACATTTTCTTAACTCTCATACATCCCCCTCAGCGTCATCGTACTCCCTCTATCTCCTCCTCCTCCTCGCCTTTGCAAACCTCTCAATTACGCTTCAACCCTATGAAGTCTCCCGCTCGTGAAGTCCCCGCTCGTGCACCATCCGTAGATCCTGAGACTTGGACCCCGCATCAGGTATGCACCATTTCGATCTTGCTCGCAAGGCTGACCATTCCCGCTCTAGTATTATGGTGGTAAATATCCCGCGGCCTCTTATGATGCAAGGCCGCCTGCGCCTCAGCATTTGATGGACGCTTTCCTTGCTAGGAAGGCGGCACAGGAGGCTGCTGAGAGAAGACTCCTTCTCGTACCTCTTCCCGTATTGCTGCTCAGAGGAAGGTACGTTAATCGTCTTTGTTCTTATCCTCTGATTCTGTAATGCCTTTTTCTCTAAGGGCAAGTCGTCTCACTAAAAAGTTAGCGCTCGTTATTTATTACTTTGCGGGTCATTGTATATTTTTTTTCCTCATAAGTACATTCGTGTACCATCATTCATTGTATCGTAATCTGTTTCTTACTTTTCAATCTTATGCATTGTTTTCTGCATTTGAATAATGGAATGACTTACTCCATCTCGATGCGTCATACCTGAGAACGATCGCTTCCCCGAGTCGATGGGTTTCGTGGTTTCACGGTTACTGATGAGGTTGGTGCACAAGATGAAATGTGGTGAAGCTGGTAGCGATGTACCAGCTCAACTAACCTCGTTGCTTAGCTTTACACTCAAACAAACTTGATAGGGAATCTAATGGCTTGACATGCTGTGTTCAGCTCAACAGACGAGAAAAATACGTTACAATCCGAGCCTTGAGAACAAAACCGGGACCAAAATACGCTGAAGACCATTCAAAGTTGCAACATTCATCGATATTCATCTTTTATGGGTTCTCCATAGACTCGAGCCAGTCGCCGTAGTGGATGCAGCGACGTTTGATGATGAGTCGATCAAAGTGCCGCAAACACGGCAACTTCGATCGTCTTTCATCGAACGTCACCGGGCCGACGCAGCCGGCTGGTTCGAGTCTAGGCTCTCCACGGTCATGATTTCTCACTAGTGATCAGTTACTGGTTTACTTCCTTCCGGAAGTTCCTAGGTGAGTACGATGCGCAATGATCTAGCGGCTTTATGAGAGAGAGGAATCGTTGACCGTTGTCAAAGAGGTGCAACAGCATCTTACATTTTTAACAAAAGTAAGTAGCCCCCGATCCCCACAACGCCCTCAAACACGCAAAAGTTTAGTCTCGTTCCTATCGCGTTGGAGTGGTGAGGAAACTCCTTTTAAAAAGCGTCTACTTTCTACCCAGAAAACCATAACCATCCTTTCTCGGCTTCGTCCTCAGCTTCCTTCCTTGCTGACTTCAACACACTCACTTTAACAGTCATGTCATGTTACCGTACGTGTCTTTTCCGCGTTCTCACTATCCGCGTCACTAACAACGTCGACTTTTCAGTTCACCGCTACTTCTTCATGCTCCTTGCGAAATCGTCTCAGCCATGCCTTTCGCTGAGCTGACTGGTACGCTCTCTTGGGACATCACTCATATTGCTCTCGACGAGCGGACCAATGTGTGCGTTCAAACGCGGCGGATCACTCTATGGACGATACCTCGCTGACCTGGAGGGATACAACGTTCAACGACGAGCTACTTCGTCTACTTGCGGCAATCTAACCTTCACCCAGGCCGAGTCTCGTAAGTTTTGTGGAATAGTATAATACTTACATTGAGATTGACCGTGTGCTGTTATAATTCCAGGCTGGGACACTACTTATTACTAACCATGCGGATAACAACCAGTGGGGTACTGTTTCACGCAGCATTGTCACCAACCCTTCCGATGTAAGTAGTACTACACGCCATGCCGTCCACAGTTTGGTTGATGAACTCTTTTTCAGCACCCTGGAAGTCCTGCCGAGGTTTGCGTCACCATTTCAACCGTGGAAATTTCATTCAGCGGTAAGTTTCTGTTCTTGTATTCGAAGACAAACACTGACTTTATATCTTTTGTATCAGGGGACCCTACTTGTCAGGTAAATCTTCCACATTGCCTTTTACTTTTCTTGCATATTGATTTATATTGTTGGATTATGGTACTATAACCACTCAGCATATAACCGGTTATATGCTGAGTGGTTATAGTACCATAATCAACAAAATGTCTGATCCTGAGATTCACTGCGTTATAGTACCATAATCCAACATATATCTCAAAGACCAACAACGTCACTACAAGTGGAGAGCTTGTTGGCACCAACGGCTCTGTGGCCATCGCCCTCGCCCTCGGCTTTTCCTCAACCTCCTCATTCACTGTTAGCAGTCAGTATCTTGCTGGTTTATTTAGTGAACTTCACGATCTTATCATCTTTCTTACAGCCGCTGCAACTATTGGTATTCTGACACTCTTGAAGTCAAAATTGGATTCCCCGACGTCACGGACGTTTCTGAATCCGTCACCAACACCCAAACTTCCAGGTGAATCGATAGTATCAGGCTCTGCTAGTAGTTTGGAATCTGACTCTGATGTTTTAGCTTTGAAACCACGTACAACGACGTAGACACCATCACCGTCACGATGACTGCTGCTGACGGCGAAACTTGTAACGCTATTGTAAGTCGCCACTGAACCTTTGCGACAAGCTGAGTAAACTAATACTCTGCTTCATAGTCCTCTGTCACTTCTTGCACTTTGCAAGCGACCGGACAGATCCAATACCTTGCCAGCGGTTGGATCTGGTTTAACTACGACAATAAGACTAACGGCCACTACAAGTGTAAGTATTTCCCTTGAGCCTATATGCATTAACCATCTGACCTTCGTTCTCCCCTCATAGGGTCCGTCAATATTGAGGCCGTTATCACTGACGAAGCCGACAGATCTAGCTACGCAGACTTTACAGGATCTGTAGAGACCACGACCCATGCCAACTACCAGGAAACTCGTTCATAAATTCTTTCTACTCTATATGTCTATGTGCGTATCGAAACTTCGTATTCGTTTCAGGATATTTTTACTATTTGGCTTCCTCGCAGGCCGTCCTTTCCTTCCCTTTTACTTACATTTATTACTTGTCCGAGTCCTTCGTTCCATACAAAACCGTACTAAAATGCGTGATTATTTTTAATGAATACCCAAACTAAAGTCTTCCATTTCCGGTGACTCGAGCAAAGGCTTCACATCATAGCATAAGTATTAGCGATTCCGGCCATTCTCCTGGATATATCGATATGTTTCTACCGCTACAACTCTGTAAATTTCTTTTCGACCACCTGCCGGCTTCAATTTGAATGGGTTCAGATTGTACACCTTCCAACGCCATCACATAAATATCATAATATTCCAAGTTCCAGTTTTTGTTGAATTAAAAGATGGGTGATCTTTTTAACGCTGATTCAATGATTATTATGGGTAAAACTAGCGCGTACTCTCAGGCATTGGCACCTATGGTTCTTCGTCGGAGGTTAGTCTGTTCAAGTTGCGAAAATATTCGAGGAAGCGCCTTCGTCATTCATTAAGCGGCTCGTCCATCTCGCTTGCTAGTGCTTGCTCCTAGCACTTGGTCAACAACTCCTAGGATAGATCCTTTCCCGCTTCGGAATCAGATTATCATTCTAACTATTGAGGTAAGCAATAGAGTTGACAGCTTTCCAGTAATACAAAAGCTTAAGCTTGGACCTCAATTCAAATATATCCCACTTCCTGCAAGCATGTTCTTCTCAGTCTATGGTCTTTTTTGCCTGCTCTCTTCCTACCTACCGTCAAGCAATCAACTGTGAGCTCTTCATTTGAAGTGAAGCTTCCCACTGGCTAATCTGATTTTGCGCAGTTCGGTTGTTCAATGGCCGAGTCATAGCACTGTGGAATCGCATTCCACTTATGTCTGGCATAAACCTGAGCACGACTTCCAGACGGATGGGAAACTTGCGTCCTGGTTCCCTGAACACCCAAAGCAATGGGGATCGGAGATAGCTCGACTTCCTATTAATCGGACGAGCTATACCCCACCCAACTACATCTCTCTGAGCGACGATGACCGTCTCCTTGCCATTGCTGTTGGTGAAGATATACATGTATACACCGTCCAGCGTTCTGGTCCAAACGGTGACAAGGTGAACTTACAACAGAAACGAATCTTCCACTCAGCGCATGGTGCTGGCGCTGTATCATTTGTCGAGTTTCAGCCAGGAGGCAGTGCGCTTTTAGTGAGCTCGGGCATGTCAACCAATAGTTTGACGAGGGAATATACTATCAAGGTGTGGGACATGAATAATGATGAGGAAGATAGTCTGGGACTTGTAGCGGAAAAAGCTGCTAACCACGCCTCACAACTTCCCCTTCCACAACTCAGTAATCTCGATATTTCACGCGGTTTTGAGACTGTTTTGCGAGACGCACAATTGAAGGTTGATATCGAAAATGGCTCCCCCATTCAGAATGCACTGGTGAGACGGCAGGCTTTCAGCCACGACGGATCTCTTTTGCTTGTCTTCCCGGGCACTGCGGGAAGATCCGTCACGGTTGTCACAGTCGATGGTTTTCACGAGCGGTATCAGCTCGTTGGTCATTCCGATAATGTTATATGGGCTGAATTCAGCCCAGATGACAGATTTATTGCTACCTCTTCTTGGGACAAGACAGTTCGCATCTGGAATGCAGTAAATGGAGACCTTATCCATATACTTAGGGGTGCTACTGGCCAATCATGGCAAGGTGCATTCTCACCAGACGGGAAGCTAATTGCAGTGGGAGCTGGGGACAATCAGGTTCGAATTTGGAATGTTGAAAGTGGGGAATTGCTTCATACATTGCATGGGTTCGCTGGTTGGATCCGTAGTCTTCACTTCTCACCTGACGGAAAGGTGCTTGCAGCTGGGGCGGCGGCAGGTACTTTGCGGGTCTTTGACATCTTAACCGGAGAGTCTATCCAGTATTGGCAGGCTGCTACTAAGCAGCATTACATGGAATTGACCGATGTCCAGTATACCATCCATGGATTACTGGTATTCAACTCCGCGGATGGACGACAATACACATTTGACACCAGAACCAACCAGAAGGGACTGTTTGAAAATGGGCAGAATCCAGGGAAATATGCATTTGGCTCAAGCAATTCTGTAGTTTCATCTGATGGTAGTTTACTTTTTACCGTTGATTCCGATCGCTCTGTACGAGTCTGGAGACTCTAGCTGTCTAAACTCTATAGTACATACTGTAATCAGGCTGACTCTCACAGATGCCATATTATCTGCGGAATGTTATGCATTGGTGCAGCTGGAATGTCTTCCAGGTGAATCGATAATAGGGACTCTTGCCCATTGGGAATTTCTGACTCTTGGTGCTTTAGCTTTGAAATGATGTACAATGATGTCGACACCATTACTGTCACGATGACTGCTGCTGAAGGCAAAACGTGTCATCCTATTGTGAGCCGCCGCGGAACATTGAGCCAATATTTTACTTCATAGTCCTCTGTCACTTCTTGCACTTTGCAAGCGACCGAAAAGATCCAATACCTTGCCAGCGGTTGGATCTGGTTTAACTACGACATTAAGACTAACGGTCATTACAAGTGTAAGTACTTCCCTTGAGCTTATGTGCATTAGCCATCTAACCTTCGTTCTTCTCTCATAGGGTCCGTTGAGGCCGTTATCACTGACGAAGCCGACAGATCTAGCTACGCAGACTTTACAGGATCTGTAGAGACCACGACCCATGCGGCCAGGCCAGCTACCAGGGAACTTGCTCATAAACTCTTTTTATATGCCTATGCACGTATAAAACTTTGGATTCGTTTCAGGATAGTTTTACTATTTGGCTTCCTGCAGGCTGTCCTTTCCTTCGCTTTTACTCATATTTATTTCATTATATATTATATATTTATTCGAGTCCTTCGTTCCATACAAAATTAAGTGATTATTTTTAATGAATACCTAAACTGACAAGAGGAGACGAAGATTCCGATCGCTGATATAGTCTCACGGTAGGGGGGGGTACCAAAAAGGAAGGAGTCCAGAGCAAGGTCTTTCGGCATCTGGCAACCGACACGCTGTTTCAGAGCGCTAAAGCTCCTTAGCGCCAATGGCCTTGTCTAGACTCCTTCCTTTTTGATACCCCCCCTACCGTGAGACTATATCAGCGATCGGAATCTTCGTCTCCTCTTGTAAACTGAAGTCGTACATTTCCGGTGAATCGAGTAAGGGCTTCACGTCATTATATCCATTCTCCTGGATGTTCCTACCGCTACGACTCTCGAAATTACCTGCCAGGTTCAATTTGAATGGGTTCAGATTGTACATGTACACCTTTCAATGCCATCACATAAAATGTTCCAAGTTCGAGTTCGTGTCATGGATATTTATTTTAGCGTTGATTCAGTGATTGTTGTAGGTAAAATTATCAGCGCTTTGTCTGCCATAATTTCAGGCCAGCGCCTTATCTGTCTGCCTCTCAGGGATTGGCCGCGTGTGGCGCCTATGGTTTTTCGTCCGAGGTTAGTCTGTTGCGAAAGGATTCAAGGAAGCGCCTTCATTTGGCCTTCATCGATCATCATTCATTAATCGGCGCTTGTTCCTAACACTTGGTCAACACTAGGATAGATCCTTTCGAATCAGATTATCATTCTAAGTAATAGAGTTGTCAGCTTTCCAGTGATACAAAAGCTTCAAGAGCTTGGACCTCAATTCGAATATATCCCACTTCCTGCAAACATGTTCTCAATCTATGGTATTTTTTATTGCTCTTTTCTTATCTGCCGTCAAGCAATCAGGATCAGCTGTGAGCTCTTCGTCTGAAGTGAAGCTTCCCACTAACTAATCTAATTTTGCGCAGTTCGGCTGCTCAATGCCCAAGTCAATGCACTATGGAAGTCTGGCATAAACCTCAACACGACTTCCAGACGGATGGGAACCCTGCGTCCTGGTTCCCTGAACACACCCGAAGCAATGGGGATCGGAGATAGCTCGGATTGAGTTTCCTCTTCCTACACAGAATCGGACGATTGCGAGGTATCTTTCACACAACTACATCACTCTGAGTGAGTGATGATGACCGCCTCCTTGCCATTGCCGTTGGTGAAGATATACACGTATACACCGTTCAGCGCTCTGGTTCAAACGGCGACGAGGTGAATTTGCAACAGAAACGAATCTTCCACTCAGCGCATGGTGGTAGCGCTGTATCATTTGTCGAGTTTCAGCCAGGAGGCAGTGCGCTTTTGGTGAGCTGGAGGCATGCCAACCGATTTATCTAACGAGGGAAAAATACTATCAAGGTATGGGACATGAAGGGGGAACGAGTAGTGGACATGAAGAGGGGAAGATAGTCTGGACTTGTAGCGGAAGCTGCTAAGCACACCTCACAACTTCTTTCCACAACAAAATTCATTCCATCTCGATAATGGCTCCGCCCTTCAGAATGCAATGGTGAGACGGCAGGCTTTCAGCCACGACGGATCTCTCTTGCTTGTCTTCCCGGACCCTGGCCTTAATGGAAGATCCGTTACAGTTGTCGCAGTTGATGGTTTTCACGAGCGGTATCAGCTCGTTGGTCATTCCGACAATGTTATATGGGCTGAATTCAGCCAGATGACAGATTTATTGCTACCTCTTCTTGGGACAAGACAGTTCGCATCTGGAATGCAGTAAATGGAGACCTTATCCATATACTTAGGGGTGCTAATGGCCAATCATGGCAAGGTGCATTCTCACCAGATGGGAAGCTAGTTGCAGTGGGAGCTGGGGACACTCGGGTTCGAATTTGGAATGTTGAAAGTGGGGAACTGCTTCATACATTGCATGGGTTCGCTGGTTGGATCCGCAGTCTTCACTTCTCACCTGATGGAAAGGTGCTTGCAGCTGGGGCGGCGGCAGGTACTTTGCGGGTCTTTGACATCTTAACCGGAGAGTCTATCCAGTATTGGCAGGCTGCTACTGAGCAGCATCACTTCTTGATGGACTCGGAATTGGCCGATGTTCAGTATACCATTCATGGATTATTGGTATTCAACTCCGCGGATGGACGACAATACACGTTTGACGCTAGAACCAACCAGAAGGGACTGTTTGAAGATGGGCAGAATCCAGGGAAATATGCATCTAGCTCAGGCAATTCTGTAGTTTCATCTGATGGCAGTTTACTTTTTACCGCTGATTCCGATCGCTCCATACGAGTCTGGAGACTCTAGTTGTCTAAACTGTATCGTACATATTACTGCAATCAGTCCGACTCTCATAGAGGTTATATTATCTGCAGATTTTTATGCCTTGGTACGACTAGAATATCTTCCGTAACTCCTCAATACTTAGGACCACGGCGGTATCCTTCAAAATTTGTATCGCGATGGAGCGCGCGGCACGCTTTCCATATTTGTAAACGGTATAGACAGCTTTGACCTTTCCGAAACAAACGCAATTAACAAGGTACAAAGACTGCTCCCTCCATTTTTTGAGAGGTTGAGTGTTGGTATATATATATGTATATTCCGTTTGTTTCGTCAATTTTGGTCTGTTTAGATGAGCAGATGTAGATGTCATCGACATATGTACTTCGTCAATTTACGTTCGATGATGAAACCAACTAGAAGAGACAATTTGAACATGGACCGCGGATGTAGTGGAATTTTTAGACTCCAATAATCGTGTCCTTGCTTTCACCGCTGAACGGCGCTGATTTCGATGGCTCAATGCGAGTATGGAGATTCTAGTTCTCAGTCGTGTCCGATGTGTTTTTTGCCTATTCTCATATCTGAAAAAAGAATCAAGAGAATATATGGATGCCAGTTTCGATGCCAGCGAACATTCTTTTTCTATCGTTAGCAATGTTCTAAAATCGAAAGCAGAATAAGCGCCTAAAATATGGGCGCTATATTATCTTTCCTCCTACCGTCATGGGCAAAGCTCCCGTTGGACCGTCCCATCTAACCAAGGTCTTAAAAGTCCTCAAGGCGGAGCCAAAACTCTCTTTATCTGGTGTCCGTACTCTTAAACTATCATATGCCTTCCGGAATGACCACTTTGGTGCTCGGTAAGTCAGTTTTAGAGCAAACATCTCGGTCTCTGACGTTTTATACTTTTTTTTTCTAGTCATTTTGCAAAAGAGGAGCTACCAAGAATAAAATATGCAAATCCGAATTTGCAAGTAGAGGTTGAAAAGGTTATAAAAACCAAGGAAGATCACTGGAGACCGGAAATGGAATTACATTTCAGTGCGCGCCACGTCCTTCTTCAACCGCTCAGTATCAGACTAACTCTGCTTACAGACAACGGAGCGGTAAAAGCCATCGATATGCATGATAAATGGTCCACAACAATACTTCACGAGCTCCTGGAGACATCCGGCGGCGAGCCTTGGAGAAGATGGAAAGCCAGCGCCTCTAAATCAGGTGTACCGCTCTTTCCGGGAGAAGAACAAGCTGCAGCCTACGTTCCGCCGATTCGAGGTGCTGCAACATTCCCGAATTTGAAAGAATGGCGCGCGTCAGCACCAGAGAGAGCGTTAGCGAAGGAGAGATTAGAGAAGGAGACGAAGGCGAGAGAGGATGCGAAAGCGAAGGAAACAGTCAAGTCGAAGAAGGCAGCAGCAGAGGAAGTCGTCACCGAATTATCTCCGGAAGTGCTAGAGAATTTGAGAACCAAGACGGGGGCCGCTGCGATACTACCTTGAAGAGCAGGATGTACGATATGAATTCATTAATAAACGTTCTTTACAAATTCCCTAGCATCTTTTCCCTTCCATAGGTTCTCCTGAAGAAGCAAGTTCTGCGTCGAACAGCAGGCGACCAGCGCTTCGAAGTGAGAAGGCCATCGAGAGGATGCAGTCTGTCACAGTTGTAACGAAGTCTGTCATTGCAGAGTACAGAGCACACATACTATAACAAGGAGGATGATAGAAATACATTCATATGTCTTTAGAAAGCCGATGATGCAAAAGATGCGTTGAAAGAATGAGACGGAACGATGAATGACTAGGTAGCAACATGCAGCGTACAGGCCGCTTGACATGACATAGGAAGGATCCGCGCGACGAGAATAACCAACATCCCAGGAAAAAAAAAGAACGAAGGAAAAACTCCACGAAACGCTTCGGTTGGATAGTTGATAAAGAATAAGAACAAGACAGTCAAATTGGTAGACGAAAGGTACATGTCGATTGCGCCTTTTACGCTTTTGATGATGGTTCCCGAAGGGTAGGGTGAACGAATTGCTCATGAAGAGCTTTACCAGCGGGGACCTAAGAAGGAAAACAATGAAATGAGAGACGAACGGTAGAAAGGAAGTAAAACTCACCATTGGGAATACATGCTCATTCTTATCCACTACACACTCCATCAAAACAGGTTTCGAGTTGTCATACTCGAGGAACTCCTTCATCTTAGCTGATAGATCTTCCGCACTGGTACACCGAATGGCGTGTACGTTCATCGCCTGCGCAAGACGGACAAAGTCGGGGTTGGTCATTTTAATGTGCGAGTAGCGAGCATCATAGAAGAGATCTAGGGGATAAATTCATTAGCTAACCAAGAAAGGGACGACGAACAAGCATCGATTTACCTTGCCATTGCAAAACCATCCCCTGGAATTCGCTGTTCAGCACAAGAACCTTCACACCAATGTTGTATTGTGATGCTGTCTGCAATTCCATAGCTGTCATACTGAATGAAGCGTCGCCGTCAATGTCGACAACGATTTTTTGAGGTGATGCGACCTTGGCACCAATGGAGGCAGGTAGACCGAAACCCAGCTCAATGTATAAATACGGAAAGGAAAGAGCTTACACCAAGACCTCTAGAAGTAGCCTACTCGAAAGCCCAAGTCTTCCTCGGTGATTCGATGCGGGAGGACATGTCTCCGATCCCGATTGATGGTTGCATCGGCGTCAGAATTAGGGACAAGCGGAGGATCTGCGAGTTCCTCTAAAGAATGCGCTGGTGGAATCTTTATCGAACCCATGTCACCGTGTGCTAATGAATGTGTTTGTGTTGTTGATGCCGGGGATAAACGCGAGGCTCGAGGTCATTATACTGGGGACATTAGAGGAGGACTGCTCACAACAACGCCTATTTGAGACGCAGATTGTGATGGAGCTATGGAAGATAGGTCCAAGGAGAGACGGTCAAAGGCGGTTTGGCATGAACAGGAACGGGTGCATGTAAATCTGGTAGAGGTGTGTTGGTTACTGGCGAGGACAGTTCGCTTTAACGTACGGATTAGTATACAAGCTATTATACTTGTATTGAATGAAACTTACTCGAATTATTTCCAATACAACTTCAACATCCTTTCCGATTTGCGTCCACATCCAGCCAAGCTGAGCAAGCGCGCGAAACCGAACTCGCAATGCATCTCGTATGGCTGAAGACCGTTTAACGTTCAACTCCAACGCCTTCTTTGCTAGATGAGCTTCTTGTAGTTCGGATTGTATCAATTGCAGCTTTTTATTCGCCGAAACCGGGCCTGGAGTTAGACTTGAAAAGAAGGAAGTCGAGCCACACGTCGTCTAAAGTTCTTGAGGCGCCTCCAAGGAAAGTGTAGAAGTGGACGCCGCTGGCGGAGAGGAAGAAAAGATGCGATTACTGTTGGACGGTTTTGCATTGACCAGAATATTCAATAGATTACTATGATAATTTTGAAGAGCATTACAGCCTCTGCATAACCTCTAAGTGTATTGTCTGCATTTGACAGTGAGCCAGCGATGGAAAGAACCTGCGGAGGAGGAGGAAAAGCTGCATTAAGCGGTCTCTGAATTTTAAGCGCTAGTCTGAGGCTTGAGCGCTCAAAAGCGCTTGTCACAAGTTGTGGCGTACTATTTTTTTCTTCCTTCAATTATCCTCGACTATCGAACCACTGAGCGACGCAAACCCTAAATCCTTCGCCCTTCAAATTATCCTCGCTCTCAAGTGCGGCATGTTTCTGGATTCAAAAACGATCATATCCTTGACTTGGACATCCAGAAATGGATGCGAATTTGCGAAAGCTCCAGCTAAATGAGTATTTCACACTGATATGTTGCTCCGAGTCTTTGGACTTCCAGCGTTTCCACTCAGATCCAGACTCTATTGTCTCATTGGAAAGGCTGTATAATTCTGGGGAACTTTTTTCCATACTTTTTCCAGTGTCCCCTTCTTGCACTCGTGCCGGACTAACTTCAATTTAGTTTATCTTAGTATAACTGTAAGTCGCCTTGTCTCCTCCCGCATCCCTTTATATCCGTCTGCAATACAAATACTGGTCTTTTCAAGATATATCTTTGGCGATGAGTGTGGGCAATATCATGAGAGTCACCTGGACTCAATAAGCGCACCCGGCTCAAGAGAAGATTTAGAGCTGGCTGAATACTAATGCTTCCTTCTTTACCCCACTATGGCAGGTGGTATAGTCGTTGCAGCAGATCAGACTGGATTGACCCATCTCTCGACCCAAACAAGAAATGTTACAACAACAAACGGTGAGATAAATCAGCTCGTCGCTTTTGAGCTACTCGCTGCTGATTGATTACTTTATTATAGCTTGATAACTCTCAACGCATGGATTGTCCTCCTGTAAGTTACTTGTGAAACTATCTAACTGAGCCTTTTATAGTCTAATCACATCTTGCACCATTGGCTTCGACGGAAGTATGATGATCTCTTCAGTCGCTGTAAGATTCTCGCCGTACTGTGGCTGCTTAGAGATAACTGCAATTTTATAGACCTCAGCGGAAAGATTACTTTAATCATCCATCGCCGAGTGAACTAGATTTGCTAAATGCGATACAAGTTCTGTGTTCCATTTATCTGGCCGTAACAATTGTGTGTCTGATCGAACACGCTCTTGTGGAATGTTGGATCCCTCGCTGCATACCCTTTCGCGCCTTACATGGCTGACGGTATTGGTCGTCGCCGCACAGTTCTTTTCGGTGCTTTTATTATGACTTCAGGTGATTCTAACTCAGAGCCCCCGAGGTAGTGGCATTCCTACTTATTACTATCACGCGCCCTTTAGCTGCGGTAATTCAAGCAGCTTCCCAGTAAGTTTTAGTATTTTAGAGCACCCAAAAGACTCCGAATGTATTGTACGAATGTATAGATCTGTTGGCATGTTTATTGGCGCTCGGTAGGTTCATTATTCTTGTAAGTAAGCCAACTCTTAGTAGTTGTCTTCCAGATTTTTAATCGGGTTTGGTCTGATCATGACGTTCGCTGGTGAGTTGTTTTATTAACATATGTATTGACATGCTGTCTCATTGTTTCAAAGCTAATGCTGCTCCAATGCTCGTTTCCGAGCGTTTCATAACCCTCCTTATCGAGCTCCTCTGACAGCTACTTATAATTCGCTTTGGAACTTGGGCGCCATTGTGTGAGTATATCTTATCCCTATGTGTGTGCACTCGAGTTGAAGGCCAAAATTACATTAGGGCTGCCTGGACAACCTTTGGAACATACCGCATTGTGGGCAGCACCTGGTCATGAGTTGTCTCTTCTAAACAGACCCGAAACACACTGACGGTCGACTTTAGGTCGTGGCGGATACCGTCTGCAATGCAGGGGTTGCCTTCCTTGGTGCAAATATGTTTGGTTTGGTTTTCTCCTGAATCACCGCGATGGCTCATCTCCAAAGGACGCGAAGAACAGGCCCTGCAAACTCTGGCGTACTATCACGCCGATGGAAATATGTTCAGTGCCCCCGTTTTCTCTCTGAGACCTTCTCTAACACATTCAACTTAGAGACGATCCACTCGTTCGATACGAGTTCAATGAGATCAAGGCAGCACTTGAGTTCGATAGGCATGGTTTTTCCCCTTAATGTTTCCTGAAATAGAGAAGATGGCCTTAAGCAGAAGAAGAAAAAACACGCCGCCCCTCTCCCAGCGACGGGGGCCGCTGCGATATTATCTTGAGAATGATGTACGATATGAATTTTTTAATAAATGTTCTTCACAGATGCCCTAACATCTTTTTGCTTCATAGGTTCTCTTGAAAGAGTAAGTTTTGCGTCGGACACCAGGGGGATGGCTGTTTTTTTCAATTTTCGCAGAGCACAAAGCATAGTGCGTTGAACCTGATGTGCATACTGTAGCAAGCAGGTAAGTAAGAAGATGATAGAAATACATGTACATGTTTTCAGGAAGCCGGCGATGCAATGCGTTGAACGATGAATGACTAGGTAGATAGGTGCAGCAGCAGCGAAATGTTTGGCCGCTTGACATGATATAGGGAGAATAAGCGCGACGAGAATAACCAACATCCCAGAAAAAAAGAACGAAGGATAAATCCACGAAACGTTTTGGTTTGGTGATACAGAGTAGTTGATAGAAAATACTTAAGAACCAGACAGTCACCTTAGTAGATCAAAGGTCAACAACAATGTCCGTCCGAGGTACATGTCGATTGCGCCTTTTACGCTTTTGATGATGGTTCCCGAAGGGTAGGGTGAACGAATTGCTCATGAAGAGCTTTACCAGCGGGGACCTAAGAAGGAAAACAATGAAATGAGAGAAGAACGAAAGAAAGGAGAGGAAGACTCACCATCGGGAATACATGCTCATTCTTCTCCACTACACACTCCATCAAAACAGGTTTCGAATTGTCATACTCGAGGAACTCCTTCATCTTGGCTGGTAAATCTTCCGCACTGGTACACCGAATAGCGTGTACGTTCATCGCCTGCGCAAGTCGGACAAAGTCGGGGTTGGTCATTTTAGTGTGCGAGTAGCGAGCATCATAGAAGAGATCTAGGGGATAAATTCATTAGCTAACCAAGAAAGGGACGAAGAAGCTTTGACTTACCTTGCCATTGCAAAACCATCCCCTGGAATTCGTTGTTCAGCACAAGAACCTTCACACCAATGTTGTATTGTGATGCTGTCTGCAGTTCCATAGCTGTCATACTGAATGAAGCGTCGCCATCAATGTCGACAACGATTTTTTGAGGTGATGCGACCTTGGCACCAATGGAGGCAGGTAGACCGAAACCCATGGTCTGCATAAATGAGCTCAATGTATAAATACGGAAAGGAAAGAGCTTACACCAAGACCCCCAGAAGTGACCATCTGTCTTGGATGTGTCCAGCGATAGAACTGAGCAGCCCACATTTGATGCTGTCCGACACCAGTAGAGACAATAACATCCTCCTTCTTATCCCTCACCTGTCGGTCCAACTCCTCAACAACCTCCTGCGGCTTCATCGCTTCACCTGCTTTCGACTTTACATATGTGAAAGGATACCTCGTCTTCCACTGCTTGATATCCGCGAACCATTCGTGTCTAGGTGAGGATTTAATCAGAGGAACGAGCGATGCCAAGTTCGTAACAACATCGCCAAGGATAGGGATAGACGCGTCCACGACCTTGTTGATGTTTTTTGGCTGAATCTCGAAGTGAATGATACCACCACGGCCTTGAGCGGCCGCAGCTTTGGCAGCAGGAGCGAATGTGGAGATGGTGCCAGTTACACGGTCATCGAAACGACCTCCGAGAGCGATGATAACATCGGCTTGTTGCATGGCAATGTTAGCGTAAGCGCTACCGTGCATACCGAGCATGTGTAGACTCCTCTCGTTCATTTCATCGAACGCGCCGAGACCTTGCAGGGTAGTGGTTACGGGAATGTTACCGTTCTGGGACAGTTGAGCGAGGAGTTTGGGTCCCATTGGTGAGGAGAGAACACCATTACCAGCATATATCAAAGGTCTCTGGGCCTGATTGATGAGAGCGGCTGCCTGTTTAATCAACACCATGTCTGTGGGTGCTTCCAAAGCCTGCAGAGGGTTCATGGGAAGACCGAGATTGATACCAGGAGTGGTAGCCCTGTAGGGCAACGGCGTACGAAGGATTGCGGCTGTAACATCCTTGGGAAGATCGACAAGGACGGGACCAGGGCGACCAGAGGTAGCGATTTTGAATGCCTCGTTTATCCTACGAGGAAGTTCCGATATATCCTTCACCATAACGTTCCATTTCGTGCAGCTACGGGAAATACCAATGATATCGGCTTCCTGGAAAGCATCTGAACCGATGGAAGACGTAGCGACCTGACCAGTGAACACAACCAAAGGAAGACCGTCACTCAAGGCGTCCTGCATCGGTGTGACCACGTTAGTCGCGCCAGGACCGGAAGTAACAAGAACGACACCAGGCTTTCCGGATACGCGAGCATACCCTTCAGCCATGTGTCCTGCGCCTTGTTCGTGACGAGGAAGGATGAAATCAAAGTGGGGAGATTTGTAGATGGCGTCAAATACAGGCAGAATGGCTCCGCCAGGATAACCGAAGATGTGCTTTACTCCATGTCGAAGCATCATCTCGTGGAATATTTGACCGCCAGAGAGTCCTACAAATGTATGGTCCAGAGGTGCATTAGGCTCAGGACCAGGACCCGATGGTAGATTGATATTCGTATTTTTCGTGGGCACTTGCTGAAAACCTGGTGCAGGTGATGGGCGCCTGAAAAAAAATACCGAGTCAGAGAACTGCTTGGATCCAAGTGAATTAATACAAACACTTGGGGAGCAGCTGTAGCATTCTTTGTGGAAGTACGGCTTATATTTCTAGCATGTTCTCGTACTCTTGATTTTGCATCGACTATCGAATATCCAGCTGGAGCTGCAGTCGAGCGACATCGTACAAATGATGGATTTTTGGGCATCCCATGCACGCGCATTCTGGCTGCGGGTAAGGACATTTGAAAGAAGGGAATGTCAGCCAAAGAGGCGTCTGCAGAAGGAGCGAGAAAGGAGGAAGATGAAAGTAGAAAGACAGCAGCTCCAAACTCTCCACTGACTCGAATCATTCAAATTAATGCGGCCGATCTGAACGGCCGAATGTCCCGAAAATCACGTGACTCTGGATCTTCCATAATGATTCCGATCATTAATTCTTCGCGGGTCCGGAGTCCCACGCCCACCCCCTGCTAACCTCATGACGCGTTCCACCATGAAGATCCACCATGAAGATTCTGAATTCTCAGTTCCTCAAGTAAAAGATCATCCAGTATTTCCAAGATCAATTTAAACTGCTTAACTGTGACCAGCCCGTCCAAATCAGTCAGATAGTAGATTGAATACAGGCAGTATTGCCAAAGGATCCTTCAAGTAAGTTATAAGGTAGGCTTTCTCCTGGGTTTCTCCGATGCGTGAGGCTGAATTGCTTCGAATCAACCAGTCATCTGCTGTAGCATGCATATGGTCACCCGTCTATGTTCGAACAATTACTTCTTGCCCTGAAGCTTCCTTTTGGCAAAAAGGCAACAATACACGAATAAAACGGTGTTTCCTCGGTGGAAGTTCATCTATAAAAATTCTAACATTGAAGACTATCAAGTTGCAACTTCCCATATCTCAAAAATGATTAAACTCGTCCTGGCTGCAGCCCTCTCTCTTAGTGTCAATGTTGCACTCGCAAAATTCTCCTGGGCTGAAACTGAGTTCCTATTTACGTTTGGAGATTCTTATACGACCGACGGTAAGTTCGACTGTGGCATCTTTTTAACTCGCTTTATCCATGTCCGTAGGCTTCAATATCACTGCTGGTGTAAACTCTCCTGTTCCAGGTTTTGTGAGTCCTTCCATTGTTTTTCCAACCAATCTCATCATGTTACTTGTAGACATCTTCAAATGGTCCAAACTGGGTCGAGTTTCTCGGTCAGCGCTACTCAAACAGTTCTCCCATTATGTGTTCTAAATCTTTTCATGATCAGGTGGAACGTATAACATTACGAATACGACAGTGCGTCGCAAGCATTAGTTCTATCTCCCAACGTGTTGACATGAAGAAATGTAATTTCCCATGTATCAGGTGTTCAATCTAGCTTCTGGAGGCGCAACTATCGATGCGGCTCTTGTCCCGCCCTTTGAGCCTTTCCCTCTCGTGCTGTGAGTACGCTAATATTCCCGACTAATGTTCCTTACCGAACCATTTTTTGCGAAGCTCCGTCGTCAATCAAGTTTCCCAGTTCCAAGAATTCCTCGCTCCCAGGCCCGCGGGTGCTGAATGGAACAGCTCTAATTCACTTTTTGCAATTTGGATTGGTATAAACGACGTCGTGAGTTGGTTTGGTCCTTCCATGTGTTCGTGTAAACTCATGATCAAATTGGTAGGGTAATTCCTTCCCATGGGTGAGTTGAATCAGAAGTATATTTGAGAATTTGGTTTGAAACCTCTTTGGCCACGCGCGATAGACAAACATCACTGAACCAGTCTTTTACGCGGAGCTGATGGCGCGACTTACATCACAGGTTCGTGAACTAATCCCACCAACTCCCTCCCTAACCTTATGTGCATTCAGGTTGAAATCCTCTACGACTCCGGCGCGCGATCCTTCGTCTTCCTTACCGTCCCCCCAACAGACCGCGCTCCCCTACAACTCGAACAAGGCCCTGAAGTCGTATCCAAGTTCAAACTCGCTTTAGCAGACTACAATGACCAGCTCAACACCACTGTCCACAACTTCAGTTTGCATCATAGCGATGTTGAATTAGCAATGCTATTCGACACCAGACCGGTATTTAATACACTTTTGGATAATTCGGAGACGTTTGGATATGTAAATGTTACCGGCTTTTGTGAAGCGTATGAGAACGGAACTCCGGGGACGACGACGCAAGTCGAGGGGTGTGCGCCTGTGTCGGATTATTTGTGAGTACCGTGCAAATTACTTTCAATTCCAAAGCTGAGTTTGACGTGTTTTTGGTTAGCTGGCTCAATACTTTGCATCCCGTTATTTACTGTGCACAAGTGCGTTTGATTTTTTCACTTCTTGACCTAAGGAGCCGACGGCTGATTCACTGTTTTTACATCAGCATCCTGGCACATTCCTTGTCTACAGCTCTCAGCCTGGCCTCATAAATCTATGGTAGCCCAAGTTGGATCCGATTGGGATGCGACTCCCGAGTGGTGCAATCTGGAATGGGCTCTCGATGTTTACCTCGATGTATTGGTCTGCACTGTATACTAGTCCAATCGGACCAGACTGAATGAAATAGGTTAAATCGTTTGAAAGGAGGGCAAGCCTGAAGAGCAATCACGAACGAGGACTCTTTGAGAAGGAGAGGACTCTCCTAGTTTTCGTGATGAATTTGCTGCTGCTCACTGATGCAGATATCATGATCCACGTACGATTTTTCGAATTTTCGATTCATCTTTCCGATTCGTGAAGCAGGAGCTGCGTAGGGTCGCGCTCAGCTCCCAGCATCCCCTGCGCGCTATGGGCTCGCTGGACACGATGTGCATATTTTCAAGAGTCCGAATGACATCCAATTCTCAAAGGCTCAAACCTGACGCGTTCATTCAGACTCTTCGCATCCAGACTCTTCGAAATTTGCAGCTTTTCGAAACTAAATGCATACGGATCTTGTACAGATCCGCATTTATGAGATCAACTCTTGAAATTTTGAAAGGCCAAGGAAGCTAAGTACTTTCCAGTTCCCGCCCAGTACTTCTCCCTTAGTGAGCGCCAATTCTGTTCAATTTGGTTATCAATCTATCTCGGTCCGTATATCGGGAAAGATCCTAGACACACTGGACATGTATGTGAATTTGCCGACGTTCTCCGAATCCGATTTCTGACAAATCTCAACTGGGGAGCAGTCTAGCTGAAGTTTACCACGTCCGGACTCTTGCATCGGAAACAGCGGAGCGAAAAATCACTGGAGTCTGGTTCAATGTCAGTATTCTTGAGTCGGAAGAAAGGCAAGTTCTGAGAGGCGCAGACAGGAATTCTTCCGCTCTTCCGAGCCGTATTCCGACGGCCCCTTAAAACCTATGTGAACTCGTAGCAGCCGGAGTCGGAGGGAAAAAATATGATTGGACAAAGCTATGATTGAATGGGGGTGCGCGGCTTCACCGGTGGCGAGATGTTTTGAACGGTTAGTATTGCAGCACACGAAGCTGACAAGGACTGGTTTATAATGAAATGCTTTCCTTCCCAGTGGCTTTCCTCAACGCCAGAACACTTATGGCCGCCATTACGCAGGTCATCCGCTTTACGGTTCGCCCAGGGTACGCGGTAGACGAGCCACCATTATCTCAACTACTCAACTTGTTCTTCACTCGTCAGTGCTCGTACTCTGCGTATCCCGTTACTGTCTATTCCGACGTAACACAGCCTTCCGTCTTCTACCTTATGTCAGGATGGCATACGGAGCAGGCATTAACCCATTGGAAAGAGTGTGACCAGCGCGAAGGGTGGTCATCAGCCCTCGAGCCATATATCGCGAATACTATGGCACTTGACTTGGAGATGGAGTTCGATAGGATCCCGAAGTCGTTCTCCGGGTTGGTGTGTATAGTCTGTCATCGATTTGATGATAACGATTCCGAGTCGGAATCGTCGCTGGACTTGAGGTTCCAGTCTCCATTCTCGGAATCTGAAGAAGAAGAAGGGGCCATTCCATCTCCAGTAGTATGGATTGGCGGCGGCCAGGAAATTGGATCAGGGAAACACGAGCCTGCGTTTTGTCAGTTTATTTTGTATCGACATGGCGTGTCACTGCAGACAATTCGCGAGAAGCTGCAAGGGAAAAATCTCATTATAATGTGTAGGATCTCGTTGTTCAAGGCATCAGGAGCTCAAATGGATGCTACTACGAGAATCCCCACAGATTCAAGTCTCGAAATGATACTACCAGTAAGTGGCTTGGTTATCAAGATCATCCGTTTACTGACTTGGTTCTCATGACCGTTGTAGTAACAGTAACAATATCGAACCATATGCTTGGATCCCATGGAATTTAAGGACGCAAAGTTCCAAAGTCAGCAGCGATACATATAGTAGTAAGCGAAATTCCTCGCCCGAGGTTCGAGCAATATAAAAGAATGTAATCACCCCGCGCGACTAGCCTATCGATGTACATCAAGTATTACGTCTCCGTATATCCTGGTGGCACCTCCGACATTTCCTCCAGACTCGCCTCTTCTTCTGTATGTATATCGTAAACCATTAGTATTGATTTCAGGAAGGGAGCCAAAGAGACTAGTGGTCATTCGGTTGTTCGCGTCATATAAGTACTACGTACTACGATCTGTACTATGCTTTCCATGATACTAGTGCTGTAAAGGGGATTCTCTGCCTTTTATGATTCAAGCTACTTCGAATCCCTTCCCTGTTCGGCTCTCTGAGCACTTAAACAAGCTTTTATCTTAACGTGGTTGCTCTAGAGTCTCCTGCCATTTCCAAGTCATGCCCATCTTCACTCTCAACAATGGCATTGAATTCTTCTATAACGATAGCGGTATTCCGAGCACATCTGCTTACACCACATATTTTGTTGTCCATGGGCACACTTTTCATAGTGGTATGTCTTTCGAACTGCAAACACGTGGCAAGACCAACATTTAAACCCTCTTAGGTGTTTTCAGACGTCTCCTCCCCGTCGCACACAAGAATTCTCATCGAATGATTACCGTGAATCGCAGGGAATATCCCGGTTCTACTCCTTACACCCAAGCTGAACTGGATGTTTTTGCTCAAGGTTCAAATGACGAACGCTTGAACCTACTATTGAACCAAGGCACAAATTTGGCCTTCTTGCTGGATGGCCTAATTCAATCACTTTCTCTACCTCCAGACATAGTGATTGTTGGCTGGTCGCTGGGAAATCTATTCACATTATCTTTGTTGGCTTCTATTACTTCGCTTCCACAGACTGTTCGCAATAGGCTTGCGCTATCTGTGCATAAGACTATCATGTGGGGTAAGCGTTCAGCCTATCATCCATACGAACGAAAAATACTGAAGGTTGAAAAGATATCACAGCCCACTGTATAGGAATGCATATCTTGCCAATGTACATTCCTCTCTTCGACCTGGATATTCCTCTCGAAGCCAGAAGTCTCGCCTTTCTCAAATGGATCGGTTACTACTTTATGCACGGTGACTCGTCCAAGCATGACGTAGCCCAGCTCGACCAGGGATATTGCAACGTATTGAACAGGAGAAGCACTTTTGACGAGACGGCTCCCGAAGAGGTGGCTGAGATCACCGATTTTAATCCGGGACCAAGATGCGATAATCGTCTTCTTGACCCCGGCGCATTCTTGGAAGTTGAGCGTATCATTGCAAACAAAGCACTATTCGACGCTTCAACTCGTTCAGCGTGGAGTGGTATGGATGTGTGGAACTTTGTTGGAGATGCGAGTATTCCCACCGCCCAGGTAGCGACTTGGTCCTTGGAAGATCAGCCTACTATCTATATCGCTGCCATTAAAGGAGCCAATCATTTCGTACGTTGGCGAATTTGTTATTTGTTGGCTGGAGACTGAGATGTATTTATCTATTCAGCAAATGTGGGACGATCCGGAAGGCTGCATGATGGACCTTCACAAATTACAATCGCAAGAACGACCGAGTTGAGAAAGGATTATAAGAAGCAGTTTGTTTTCCAAGATGACACATGACCTAAGGTAAAGCGGACGTGGATAATAATTTATTTTGTATGTAGGGGTTTTGCGCATCAGGATCTAAAAATTATTATGGTACATGGCAGAATATAGCAAGGTCATAGCAAGCAAACGTTGTAGTATGTATAGAAAAGAAAGTTTAATAGTCCATCGTTGCATCCATTGTAGAAAAAAGGAAAGGCCGCTTGTGTGCATCAGTCCAGGAAGTGATATCCCACTCCGGAGGACCACGTAAAGGCAGAGTAGGAACGGATTTGAGATATTCCTTGTACTCTTTCCACACACGAGATAGTGCAAAATCGGGGTCTTTCAGGTCTTCATCCTTCAATTTCGCACCAGAGAACCATTCCTTGTCGTCGTCGTCATCTTCACTGCTGTCGTTTCCCTGCTCTTCCTTGTCCACCGTCTTCAACCACTCTTCAACTCTAACCTTCTCCAACTGCTTTTGTTCAGTCGTCTTCCCTTCGAACAGCCGTCTGCCTATGGCCTTGCAAACGCATTCATAAGCAGATTCATAACTCTGGTGCGACATGGAGTCACCAAGGTCGGTGGCAGATTTAAGGAATGTTTCGAGACTAGGAAAATGAGTGGCGTTCAGATGACCTTCTTTCTTGACTGCGCGGAGGACCTTGACGAGGAGAGCGCCATAAGCCTTGTTAGTCACATCGACGCGTTCTCCATCATCGACACCTGCGCCATAAGCTTCAAGTTAGCAGTCGCCCTGAGAACCCTCAATAACTATAAGCATACCGAAATACGAATCCTCTATGTTCATAAAATGCGTCAAGATCTCTGCGAGGAGCATAGCTTCATTCCAATCCTTCTTGAGCACCTTTCCGTTCAATTTGGTCAAAGTCGCGTCGATGAGATCCAACACAGCGTAGCCATAAAAATCTGAAAAAGACGAACGAAAAGTAAGACAGTGTGCTTGTTTAAATCGCTAGAAGAACATTTTTAGTACCGTTATAGATGTACATGTCTTGTACGTCGGGGTTTCTGTCGTCGGATTTCTTCAAGAGGTCGATAACGCCTTCTCGGGCTTTGACAGAAAGAAATAACTTTGGGTTGAGAAAGGTAAAGCCTGCTGGAATAAGCTATACAGTGGCAAAATTCAGCGGGAAAGTATGAAGATTTATCGTTGAAAGTTACCGAAGTTGCAGCCATGTTGGAGGTGAAGGAAGAAAAAGAGCCGATAAAACCAGTGGCAGGATTTTATACTACGCGTCGGTGGCGTGTGACCGTCGCGTATCGAAAGTCCCACAGTGTTCTCTTTATATACTTCTTTATCTGCCAAATAAGTAAAATAATAAATTGAATAATACTGTGATCACGTCGGGAGTCGAACCCAGCTTTCGCGCACGGCGCGTTTACTTTGAACCCCGCGCGTTCTGGGGCCAAAGGACTTTGACAACCACCACCAGTGACTCGAAAAGCACATGATGGACTTTTATGGTGAATCTGAACGTGAGCCAGCTAGATTTACGTGGGATTCAATGGAATTCACAACAACAGGCCCTTTAGCGCAAGGTATGGATCATATAATTGTGGATGGGATATTGAACCGTTTGATACAAAGGCGTCAGAGGTCAAATAGGTTGTTCAAAGGACGCAAAACCATTCACAGGAAGTAAAAAGAGTAAGTGGTCAGTCTATTCAGTAGCGTAACAAAGAGTTTTAAAATGCCGCTGTATTTACAGTTTTATATCACTCCTGCTGAATCCCTTCCGATGTTCAAGTACAATCTATACCAGGTAAGATCCATCTATTCCATGTATGCTCGACCACTAGTTCTGATGCTTCCTCCACATAGTAGCCTCTCGAGATCTCGCTTCGAAATGGATACCACTACTGATGTCGACTAATTTGACCTTCTCCCTGTCCTTATTATAATCAATGGTGTCCAGAAACCATCGAGGAACTTGTCCAGTTCCAGAATCGGCTTGATTCTCCGAAAACTACATTTGAAGCTCATGCCCTTCACTCGAGCGAATGCTTGTGGTACTTTGAGGAGGCACAAGACACACCGAAAATGTTCCTTGGGCTCATACCGGAGGTTCTACAGAATGCAACACCGGTGTTCGAGCTTGAAAAGATCATGTCTGGAATCCATAGTGGCCTTGAAACCACTCTCGATATGTCGACGGAATTTCCTCCGCAACCCATGTATAATGGCCTCCAAAATGTGGCTTTTGAGTTCGAAGTTCGCAAAGAAGTGGCCTTCGCAAGCGCATTTGAATATGGGTGTGGTATCGACTTGTCATAGAAAGGTTCCCGACTGAACCAAATCTCCTCAAAATATACAGAATGAGTGATCTATCTGCATAGCGCCGCGCAGGAGAGTGGAATACACTTCTTTCGCCTCGTATTTCCGCTGGGAAGGCGCAATTATAGACCATGAAGCATCTTTATCAAGCGTAGTCGGACCGCGGGGAAGTCGACGCTGTAGACTATAAAGCATCTTTATCAAGGGAAGACCGCGAGCAGGTCGACACGATCTTGTGGCCTAGAAGAGGGAAATAACGAACTAGTTTCGGCATAGATCAAAGACGATTTATCGATTGAGCCGGTTCTACGTGTGATTTGCCAGTAGATGTACTTATCCTCTTCTAAGCCTGAGAAAGATGAAGACTTTCAAGTGGCTGTCGAAGAAATCCAGTATCTTGAAGCAGGTCCGAATTCCAAGCCCATTGAGTCTTGATTATCAGAATCACATTGAGCTTTGAAGTTGCTTTGAGAAGATTAATTATTCCTTCAATTCCTTTAGCTAGAGAAAAATAAATCGCCTCGGAAAAGAGCAGATTGAAGCGCGTTCAAAAAGCCGACAAAAAGTCTCGGAAGATGATGGAAGATGGGCGGGAACGGACGCCGTGCGGCCGGCCCAGTTCTATCATCAACGACTTATCCTGGAAACCAAACATCACCGAAGCATCGCCGAGTAACAGCTCCTGCCTATGCTGAGCAATTACTGGGTGCAGCAATACATCATACGATTCAATGATGATCATCGTGACTGACACCAGGTAACTCTCGGCTTTTCTCTCACCTGCCATCTTCTAATCCTCATCGCAAGAACCTCAGTGCTCGTTGAATAACTTGAACGTTTTCAAGCCATTAAAATCTAAAATATAAAGCAACCATCGCCGCTCTTTCATCTCCGAAAGATGGCACACATGAAAGGTAACCTTTCGTTGGCTCTGAAGGTCGAAAACGAGCGTTTCTTCCGACATTTTGTTGGTACACCGCAGACGGCCTTCGGCGCGGATATTGGAAAGGGATTAGAATTGTTCAAGCGGATGTTTTCTTACCTGAAGAACTTGAAGGGAAGACGGAAGTAGAGGTAGAGAAGGCGAAGAAGGGTGCAGAGTCGCAGACGATTTGTGAGATTGAGGTTACGAAAGGGTGAGTGCTGTGGTTCAACTGTTTCGCTATTATTTGAATCTAAAGAATTATTCGAATCGTTTCCCTTCCCTACATCATCTCTGCTTGTGCCCTAGATATGTGCAATGTATATGGAACATTACACGGGGGATGTGCTGCGTATATCATTGATTTGTATGTCCATAATGGTCATTTAAACAGCACGAATACTAATGCCATTTTCCAACGAGGTTTTAGGTGTTCCTCAACCTCCATCGTCTGCTATGGTCTGTACACTGGTACTGACGGAACTGGCGTATCGTCGTCGATGAATATTCAATGGCATCGGCCAATTACCGCGTACGTGGCATCTCTGTCCCGTCTCGTACTCTTTCCCCCATCTCGTAATCTCTTTCCAGTCTCGTAATCTCTCTCCCGTCTCGTACTCTTCCTCCCGGGAGTTTTCTGCTATTTTAGGAGCTCTCTCTCTCTGTTCTTTATGAAGTTTAAGCTTCACACATGTTTACTTCCACCGGGACTTCGTCTTGTCGCTTCCTACACGCAGATGAAGCTCACGCGTTAAAATAGTGGAAAGACAATCAAAATCATCTCCAAGACCGTGTTTGTGGAGGGACTGATTAGAAGTGCGCGTAGTGAGGTGGGTGATCGCTTTTATTCCATCTTTGGCCGTACGTTAGTCTTCTAACGAATACCCGTGTATCCAGTTCCGAGATATACACACTAACAAACTGTACGTCTCTGCTGTACATTCTACCATCGCTGCCGGAAGCAGGACGGCGGCACTGAGAAAGTCGAGTAAGGAGAAGGCTGAGAAAGAGAAGGCAAAGTTATAGGCCTAGGGATGGGTAAGAAGCGCGACACTTGGAATCCAGAGTCTCTTCGCGCGCAGGAAGCAGAGGGGAAGACACCCATATTTGTAAAGTTTGATTCATGTATGAATGATAATGTAGTATGCGTGTATGTACTATATAGGACTCATGAGGGATGTACAGACAGCACAAATAGGATAAATAACCAAGTGTCAAGAGACGACGAGCAGAAAGATAGCGATGATGATACAACAAGGCCAGGATACAGTAAATGGACGGTGACCGTTGATGATGCGAATGAATAACGAAAAAAATGCAGCAAATGAAGACCCAAAAAAAAGACCCAAAAAAGAGCGAGAAAAAAAAGCAGACGAGGCTTGAGGTCATCTTGCATAGGAGGGAAGGAAGATTTTATTACACGACACGGTCAAAGATCTGAAAAATTGACACATAGACAGTCCGAACAGTCACCAATTGCCCCGAGGCGGGCTAGTTACCCAGACAGTTAGTACGAGGGAGAAGTTAGATTACGTACGGGAGACGTACCTCCCAAAAAAGAAAAAGAAGGCACTTTTGCAGCCCCTCGCATGGACAGAACACGAGCACGAGCACGATGAGTGCAAGACGCTACTACCTTGGTAACTGGTACCATCTCCACAACTTTCAGAAACGTACCCCTCTCAATCAACCTTTCTTCTACCATCTTGCCCAGCAGCTCCCTCGCCCACACTCGGGATCCATTGACCATCCCACTGCCGTTGGAGCCATTAGCGCCATTGGGGTGGTACCAGAATTGCTGCCATGACTGGGACTCAGACACAGCGCTATCATCGGACCCATCAGTGCTCGACCCACTACTCCCGCCGCCGTTCTTGGTGACACTCATCCCGAATCCTTGGCTCCAACTGTTCCCCCTCTCGTACTGATCTCCCTTTCCGTGCAAATACTCATTGATGTCAACGTCCGCAGCAAGAGCGAGGATAAGCTCTCGCTCGTCGCGGGAGAAGTTTCCCAATGAGTATATCTGATCGGATTGGCCTTCGTGGATAGGGTTTCGGTCAAGGAAGCTGTCGTTGCCTCCCTTGTCATCGTTTGTTTCATGGTGATGACCCTCATAACCCGTACCCATTTCGTACTCACATCCTGAATACACCGACGTATAGTATGAGGCACTTCTATACGCTGCTTCGGAAGAGAATGGATACGGAGATGAAGCAAGAGGCAGCACGATGTTGGGCTCGAGATAGACGTATTTGGAGTCATGTCGTTCGAGCTGAAGAATTTGGCGGGCGGCAGAGGAACAGGAAGTTTCCTGCGCGGCAGCGAGAAATGGTACGGATTCAAGGCCAGCACGTCCCTTCTCCATAGGATAATTGTTCCAGAAGAACCAGACGTGCCTGGCATTATTCTCCACGCCTCCGCCGCTACCTCTGCCTCTACTGTACGTGGACCCGCGAGCAGCGATGAAGAAGTTCTTGGCCGAGTCATCATCGGGAAATTGGAGAGAAAGAGGAGTTGGATTATAGGTCGGGATCATACGCATCGACGAAGCAAGGTGAACCTTTGATATCAAATCAGCACAGCGATTCAGGAATCAAACTTTCAGACTTGGCCAGGCTCAGAAAGCCAGCTTACAGAGTTGATCTGCGCCACAATGGCGCGAAGCAAAGAATAGTAGCCCTAGTGAGAATTGAGATAGAAAACAAATCGTCGTTTCGAGAATAACACACCGATGTGAAAACTCGAGCGCTGTAAAAACTCCTTCTCGTTTTCTTAATCCCCAGATACGCACTGATAGCCCGCTATGGATATAGCTCGCAAGTTCGCAGCACTGGTGGCTGGTGAATAAGCAAACGAATAAGCCAGACTGGGAGGGGAGAGGAACGAAGAGCCTGCCGCCAGAGCCAAATTCACGATCGACCCCCACCAGACTTATCTAAGGTCAAATCAAAATTCGGTATCCGGGTTTTTGGCGCACAACAAATTTAGTAGGCAGGTCCCGCACATCAAATCGGAACCCGTATACAACGGCCGACGCGAGCTTCGAGGCTTTCGGCCAGCCGGAAAGCCGCCGAGATCTCGGCATCAGGTAAGTAGTAAGACTAATATCCCCAGTATTGCGAGTGCACGTCGTATCGTATGTTGGCTGAGCGCAGAATTTTGCATACCACAAATAAATAGCCAATACTAATAAGGATGCCACCAGCAAAATGTGTATTTACCATTTAATTCTGACAGTAAATATTGAATTCCCAGCAAAATTCAGCTTCACAGTGCTCCCAGCATTCTCCAGCACTTGCCAGCATATTTTCTGTCCAAACAAGGCAATTATATGGCCTCTAGAACCGGGGTATTTACGTCGACATCTGTGCGCGCCAAGTCCTGGGGTTTAGAGCTCTAGAGTCTCAGTCTGGAAACGCTCACATTCAAGACACACGTTGTACCGACCTCGCAACTCTGGTCTCCGTTCTCCTAAACAGCTGTAAGGAAAAATACAAGAATCTCAGTTTTGGGGTTTCCATTTACTTACGTTGCAATAGCATGTTCAGCATATACCGCCGACCAAATATATGTAGTACGACATGGAAAGAGAAATATACTCTATATATACATACGAAAGAACCTGATATCAGTGCAGACAAGTTTAAACAGATCTTTGAAGGTGAATCTCACCAGATTAAGTTCGCACAGGAAGCAACTTCAAATCGCACTAAGTTCGCTGGGGTTACTGTGAACGCCGGCCGAACCGTAATTTCACCATCTCAGCGTTTCTTTATCGTCCAGTTAACTTACTTCCTGTGCCGACTGATTGAGGAGGGGTCGCTCACGACGTTCTCTCGATTGTCGGGATGGCGTGTGCTTACGTGGCAGTGCAAAGAGAGCATAACGTGCAACGTGTATAATGACTCACCCTTGCTTTGATCGCTCTCTTTGTACAACTCATGGGTGACCGGTTGACGACCTTGTCTCTCCTACATTTAATTTGCTTAATTTCTAGGAAAAATCTATTCACGAAGACGGTAGGGCTGATGCGATGTGCATCGGAGGCCATGCTAAATTGGAAGCTGCAAAAGGATAACACATCTACGTACAGAATTACTCGTCCTTCCAACCCTCATTATTATTCGTCACTGTACTCACTTGGGTACTGGTTGCTGGACGTAGGGAAGGATCGCCACGGATTGTGAGGATCAGACTCGAAATTTCGGTTGTCAGTGAACCGACTCTGGTACAGGTTGTTGAACATCGGATTGTGAGGATTGGAAGCGATACTTTGCTCCTCAGTGAACCGACTCGCGTCGCTTTGGTACTGGTTGTTAAACATCGGATTGTGAGGATTGGAAGCGACACTTTGGTCGTCGCTTTGGTCGTCAGTGAACCGACTCGCGTCGCTTTGGTACTGGTTGTTGAACATCGGATTGTGAGGATTGGAAGCGACACTTTGGTCGTCGCTTTGGTCGTCAGTGAACCGACTCGCGTCGCTTTGGTACTGGTTGTTGAACATCGGGTTGTGTGGATTAAACGCGACGCTTCGGTTGCCAGTGCCCGGCCTCCCTGGGATAATTTCATGGTTGGACGTAGGGTTGTGAGGATTAAACGCGATGCTTTGGTTGTTCCTTTCCTTCTCCTCCTCTTCATTGACATATTTTTGGACAATAGTAATACGCATAGAGGCCCAATGCGAAAGCCTCATTGGAGTGTCTTTAGGTTTCTTTTGCTGGCCTGAATCCAACTCGGTTTCTTTAAGCAGTGCTTGGGGGCCAACAAGATCCCCTACCACCATTGATTAGTGTCTGTCTTCTAAAATCAAAATTTGTTTAATACTTTGCTCCTTCTCCGTTTTCAGAGAGCTATAGCCACGTAAGTTGTCTTCCGTTTTCGAGACATACCACTGACTGAGGCACGAAAAGTCCGTCCTTTCCCGGGTGACGAAAATCTTCAGATACACGAAGTCGAAATCTCGGTGTGGACGAAATCCGAACAGAAGATGGTCTTCATTGTCTTTGCATCCAATAATGAGCGAGCCTCCCTTTCCCGCCAGTGGTGGGTTCAAAATTCCTGGAGCGGGTGCATACCAAGCGCCTACTCAAAATGAGCCAAGGTATCCACTGTCTATATGTTTTTGAACATACCAATGGTAAATCCGTCCGGGTCACAAGTGAAAACAAACGGCCACACGGGGAAGGGATTATCATTGCGGATTGTCAAACAATAGGGACCTCTACTTTTGAGCTCTCCTTGGTTCAACTCGAGTTCAATGCTCGCATTCTGAAAGCGAGAAGCTCCATCTGCAAGCAGGTTCTCGCCCGTTGGCTCCTCTGTGTCGGTGTCGATCTGTTGGAAAGAAATGTACATTCGGTCAGAGACCGAGGAAGTAGACGGAGATGGCATCGCGAGATGCGTGTGGAATCGTGCTGCTCGTCGAATTTCTCTCTGGATATCACTGTGGCGGTCAAGTTCAAACCGGCTATCCGAGCCCGTTCTTTTATACTTTGGGTCATCGGCTAGACCATTCCACACAAGAAGAACCTTGTCTCCTTCTTCCCGCAACGCCATAATATTCTCTTCACCTTCTCCTGCTTGTTTCCATCCAGGAATAGCAGCCAGAGCAGTCGAATTTCCAACTGCAACATTCACTTTATCAGCGTAGCCTTCTTCTTCGACGGCATAAAAGAACGGTGGTATATCCGCAGCAAGAGTGCTTTCTCTGGAGAATAATGCAGTGATGTCGTCGTTGCCGAGAGCTTCAATGCGGAGGCTTCCTACAGGGTCGCCAAAATGACCGCGAATATTTCTCGTATAGATTTTGTATACGGCACCAGAACGGACGTGGTGAGCAGCGCCCGCATGAAGAACAATTTTCCCATCTGTGGAGGTGTAGCCAGGTATCAAAGCATAATGCCCTTTCTCCGCTTGCAAGTTGAACAATGGACGATCGCAATTTGATCCTATGCAGTAGACGAGAACATCATCCCTAGAAACTCGTCAGCATACAATGTTTAGCAGACGATGGTTCACTATGCATTCTTACCTCCCTATTGACGATTGAACACGATTCGAGAATGCGCTTACAGTCATAAAGATCGAATCAAATCGGGAGTTTTCTTGCTCCAACACTTTGACAATCGCGGAGGTGAACACTCCACCTTCTGCATTTTCAACGGCAGTATTGGGATATATGGCAACGCAGGAGGCCGGATTATCCCACTTGAACTGTTCACCAACACAATCCAGAAGTAAAACCTGACATAGTCAATTTTAAATATACTGTTGAGAAGACTCGCTCACAATGTTGTTTCCGCAACTCTTTGATATCGCATCAAACGCTTGTAAGAGGGCCCCGTCAGAGATCCCGCCATTATCAGCCGTATCGATGGGGCAGATGATTCCGACTGAATCGTCTCCTTCCGCGGCTTGATTGCTGGCAGCATATCCAGAAAAGAAGAAAACGATTGCATCGTTTCGCTTGGTTCTGGCTGGAAGAGACTGAAGTGCTTCGGTTATTCCATCCTTTGTTGCTTTGTCGTCGTTCAAGACCTGGATATTCTTCTCATCTGCACCAAGATGGTTGAGAAGAAGGTCTTTCATTTTGTGAGTGTCACGAACACTGCTTTGCAATGCTGGAAATGGGTCAGAGTACTTGTCTATGCCCACAAGGACAGCATGAATAGCCGATGGCATTGTCATGGTCAGAGTTTTCGGGGATCTGAAGTGAAGGTGTTTTGTTCTCTTCTTTCACCAATCACAAAATATCCGTTTTGCGAGGTGGGCTCACACAGGCTCATGCACAATGTCAGCTTGCTGTCAGTGTCACTCTAGAGTTCAGATCGATTCCAGTCGGCATACATGCCCCAATTGAGTTCTATAATTGTTCATTCACGATAGGTACGAGCAAAGCTTATATCTGCACTCATGACTCGATAGCTCTCGATAGATATATGATAGTTCCATAGTTCCATCGATAACCCTACAGTATATATCCCTCGTGGATGTCTACGTAAAAAGGAGCGGTTAAATCGTTGCTCCTTCCACGACCACTGGACCACAGCTACGCATCCCCGCAATGGATGGAAATGCACCACAACCGAATGAACGAAAGAGGTTTTTTGTATTAAGAACACCGCGAAAACCTGCTTCGGCCCCTCGTGAGACTACGAGATCAATCTCTGTGGCAGGAGCAATTAAGGTGAGCTCATTGACGACTTATCTCCCAAATCATTCTAATAATTGGGGACTAGAGAGGCTACGAGAAAACAAAACAACTCCTCTTCAACCCTGATGGTGACTACTCTTTGGGGTCTGCGATTGAGCAGAGTCTTGCAGTCCCCGATACGTTCAAACTGGTGGACGAGAAGGATCCTGTTTCATTGAAACCCCTGAAACTGGAGATTCCTTACCAAGATAACGACGAGACCGCTATATGCATCGTAACGGCGAGATATATTCGTGGAGAGGCAAAGTACGCCGAAAAGGACTGGATAGAACTTTATTTCGGGACGAGCTCCCCACATCGCAACAGCCGCTTTACCAGGGTCCTGTTTTTCATTGGGCTTTTTCGTCCAGGTACTTTTGATATAGTCATAGATTTCAATGTTACTGATTGGTCAGTTTCATTATGTAGAGACAAAGGAAGTCATTAAGATAAAAAAATATTTACCGGACTCTAGTGGTCAGCCTGGTACCATCGAAATTACTAGAACTCACAACCGCCAACTCCATGCAGGCTTAACCGCATCACAAACTCCAGGACTCACATTGGACTATACTGCGGATAATGGCAGAGAAGTTAGATTCTCTACTCCTGAAGTTAAAGTGAAGGGAATCGCCTTCTCTGACGATATGATTCGTTGGGATGCAAACGAGACAGAGGGAATAGGTATAGAGTCCTTACAATTACGTCTCGCTTTAGACGACCGCCTTCCCGTCATAGCAAGATTTCGTGTTGTCGTGGACCACATTAGCGGACAGGAGTGGAAGAATAAGGCTAGGACACACCAGATTCCGGAGAAGCCCTACCAGCATATTGATCTGCTGTTAATCTAGGGAGTGGTCGGACTGGAACTGGCTTATTAGTACAATCCATGTCTCAAATGGATACAGCCTTCAGTTATGCCCAACCCTCTCTGCACTGTTATCCGATACTTATTCGACTGAGTTGTCCATTCACGTACCAATTATTACCATACTTGCGATTATCGTGGTTGCAGTCGGAAGTGCTTACGTGGGTCAACGCGAACATAACGTGGGGTGTGTATAATGACTCACCCGTGCTCTTGACAAACGACTCATCCTCGATGGTCGGCCTCGTCAGACCGCTATGTGTATCCACCCGTTAAGCTGTGGATCGTCAAATTATCACAGAGACCCTCTCTACAGCTTTTCCTAATTTACTGAATAGTTTGAATGGATATATGGCCTACATTTGGGAAGGACTAATGGATGAGCTGTTGAATCCAAGTCGACTTCTTCAATGGCAACACAGCGGCGCATACTGATTGCAGCATTCCGATTAGATCAACAAAATGTCAACAAAGCTGTAGAACGGTTTCTTCTTATTACAGCGACCTGATTGCCAACAGTTCCTTGCATTAACTCGATAATGGGCTCGCAATTAGCTTTCCTCCTCCCTCAATCCCCCTCGGCTCTCACAGATAAAGGATTGGAATCGTACGTCTGCGATGATAATTGTCGTGTGAACATTTACTGATTGTATCTTTCTAGCGCACTTTTCTTGATTCCGTCCTGCGTAGCCGTTGCTTCTGCTGCTATACTGCTTGTACACGTCTTCGCATCGCGCCTAAAGCTATCTCGAGACAGTTTGAATACCTACCTTGAGATAACTGGCCACACACGCGTTTCTGCGCTTCGGAGGACCTGTTATTTTCGGACACTATGTCGTACGACTTGTAGCGTGTTTTACGCTCACTGCAATTGGTGTTTTGCAGCTGGTGAAGCAAGAGAAGGAGAGTCGGCTCTATTACAGCACTGCTTTGCATTTTCGTGTGTTATTTCCGACTTTTCGGTTCGCTCAATCTGAGTTTGTTGATTTACAGATCTATTCGACGATATTAGCACTGGGATCTGTTTTGGCTAATCCTAGATGGAGTCGTATTTCCATTCGACATCTAAACACCATCCTTTTCGCCACGCTCAGTGTATACACTTACCGAGATATATACCCGCTGGGCACTTATGTCCTCACTCCTCAAGACAAGCTCGAGGGACCGCTTCTTTGGGTCAAGATATCACTGTTGGCTGTCGCTGCCGTTGTTATTCCTCTCATCGTACCCCGGAAATACATCCCTGTAGATCCCAAAGTCAGTTTCAACCGTCCGAATCAATGGATTACACTCACCAAGTGCTTTGGTATAGCATCCAACGTCACCGAGTCCAGAGCAAACCTGTTCATGGTTATCTAGGCTTGTATACAGCTTTATGGACCCCGTTATCATCAACGCCTACAAGGTTCCAACTCTGCCACATGAGGATCTCCCGCCGCTGGCAGACTATGACCACGCCGAATATTTGACCAAGCGTAGCTTCCGCGTAGGTTCCTGGCCTTCGAAGCAATATGATGGACTCACTTTTACTGTCGTAGCATCTCGATCCCACCATCGTTATCAAGCGCCAGCATGTCTTTTTCGCTCTCGTTCGGATATTTGCCCAGGAACTTATCGTAATGGCCATCCTTACCGTGCTTATGTCGTTACTGTCATTTGTGTCGCCAATTGGCGTCAGATATTTGTTAAGGTTCTGCTAAAGTTCTCGAGAAAGATGTCATTTTTTACTGAAAGATGTATAGATATCTCGAAACTGAAGGTGTCGATGCCTTCTTTAAGCCCTGGGTTTGGATCCTCTGGCTCTTTGTGGGCCCGCTGCTTTCAGGGATCGTTTGTGAAAGTTACTTTTCCATTAGTGTATGTCGTTTCCTATTTGCCTTGCAACACTCGGTAACAATGCCTCCATTGCAGATGCGTCAAGCTGTCCAAGTTGAAGCAATCCTCACAGAAATGGTTCTGGAACATGCTTTACGGATGCGTCTCCATGCAGATACTGCAGCTGACAAGAACACCTCCGACGCGTCAGCTCTTTCGTCTGGCGCCGTAACTCCTGCCCCAGACGAATCACTTCTCCTAGAGACTGACCAGCAAACTCTGCATTCCGAAGCCGCTCCTTCCGAGGTAGATTCCAGCGGGAGCACACTCCACGCAAGCTCTTCCTCTCAAGCCGCCACCGCAGCTCCTGTAAAAGATGGTGGTTCCACTCCAACTACCGACTCCATTCCTGAAACCAAAATTGAGACGAAAAATCTCACAGGAAAATTAAACAATCTGATCACTTCAGATGTGGAAAATATCACCAATGGAGCGGATGCGCTGCGTCTCGTAGTGGTCGTACCGTTGCAAGTTACCCTTTGCATCGTGTTCTTGTACAACATCCTTGGGTGGAGGTGAGCCGACTTAAAGCGACCAGAATGTTTCTTATTCCTCATTTCACCGTAGCGCATTTGTGGGTTTAGCAGTAATCATTGCATTATTCCCTATCCCTGGCCTTATTACGAAAGCAATCCAAAAGGCGCAGGAGAAGAAGATGGAGAAGACCGATGCACGAGTGCAAATGGTTACTGAGAGTGAGGCTTTTTTTTTTTGGTCGTCTGGTTGACATGGATCGTTGAAACTCGATATTCATTATTCAGCGATGAATGTCCTGCGTATGGTCAAGGCATTTGGGTGGGAGTCTATGATGAACGATAGAATCAAGGACGCCAGGGAGGAAGAGTTGACTTATATGCGACGCATCCGCTATCTTGATGTAGCCACTCAAACAGCAAAGTATGTTTGTTCTATACACTCGCGCTTAATTCGCCTCTTGATATGTCCTCTCCAGCTTCGCCATCCCAATCTTGACGATGTTGGCCACGTACGCGGCTTACGTTCGTGTATCTTACTATAAAATTCGCATTCGAGACCTTCTCATTGTTTATTCCAGACAATCGTGATGAAGGAGGCACTCACTGCATCCAAGGTCTTCAGTAGCATGATCGTATTTGAAAATTTCAGGTCTCTAATGGAAGAAGTAATGACCTATTTGAGGATGTGGGTCATTCAGTGCTACCTGCCTTCGCGTTAATGATTGAGGCTTTCACCAGCTCTGTAAACTCCAAAGTCTCGTTGGATCGATTTACCGAGTTTTTGTATGAAGTAAGTACTTTCTTATTCGTTTCCGCTGCATTGCTCACACTCAGTACTAGACTGAACTCCTCGATGCATTCAGCCCAAGTGATATAGTAGTGCCAGCTATTACCACTGCAAATCAAGACATAGGCTTCCGCAATGCTACCTTCAGTTGGTCAAGTCATGAAAGCACCTCAAATCGGAATTTCTTGTTAAAAATCGACGGAGAACTGATATTCAGGCGCGGTGCCGTCAATTTGATTCTTGGGAACACAGGATCGGGGAAAACCTCCATACTCATGGCGCTGCTTTCCGAGATGCACTTTGTACCGTCTGGACCCGATTCTTGGTACAACCTCCCTCGAGATCACGGTGTGGCGTATGCTGCGCAAGAGTCTTGGGTACAGAATGCGACTATCAAGGTGCGTTCAGTAATAATTACTCTTGACCTATACAGGTTCGCTCAAAAGGGTATTAGGAAAACATTATTTTCGAGTCCGACTTTGACGAGGAACGCTACAAGAAGGTGTTGCACCAGTGCGCTCTCGAGCGAGATTTGGAACTGTTTGATGCCGGGGATGAGACTGAAGTCGGCGAGAAAGGTCTTACTCTGTCGGGAGGTCAAAAAGCAAGGGTGACATTAGCTCGAGCCATCTATTCAAACGCAGAAATTATTCTTTTGGACGACGTGCTTGCCGCGTTGGAGTAAGTCGGCCTCATTCCAGGGTAAACTATGAGACTGAACTTCATTCTCGATAGTGTCCATACATCCAAGTGGGTCGTAGAGAAGTGCTTCAAAGGTGACTTGATCAAAGATCGGACCGTTCTCATGGTGGTGAGTTGGAAAACGCACTCTGTTTATTTGCACTCTTACTGAGTGGTTTTCAGACGCATAATATTACTTTGACTCAATCTATCGCTGGATTCGTGGTTTCAATCAAGGATGGACGAATCATCAGTCAAGGAACGACGTCTAATGCATTATCCATGCTAGCCAGTGCTCAAGTCAAGACGGAGGAATTTCTCATTGAAGATGTCGAAATTCCCGAAACTCAACCTCGCGATGATGCAGCTGAGAAACAGAATAAAGAAGGTCAGGGTAAAATAATCGTGGCAGAAGAAGTCGAAGTGGGCAACGTGAGTTGGCCCGCACGTAAGTCGTCTTTTTCTGTGTTCAATGGCTAAAAACTGAGCTTCCCCCAGTGGGATTATTTTTCAAGGGACTTGGCGGAAATCATCCAGTGCTTTTCTTTCTGTCGTTCATTGCCTTTACAACTCTTTCAGAGTTGAGTGAAATTGTGCAAACCTGGTACCTTGGCTACTGGGCTAGCCAATATGAGCTCCACCGGAATGACCCATCCGAGGTCAATGCATTATAGTACGTATAGTCTGTATGCTGCTCTTCAATATTTCATCAAGCTTTTCTAGCTACCTTACAGGATACAGTCAGTCTCCGCATATCCCGTTGTTATCTTCATGCTAAAGCACTCGTATGATAGCTCTGATATTGTTGTTCATGCTTTTGGTGACTTGCATCGCATTTGTGATCTACCTATATGGGCGGATCAGAATGTCAAGGACAATTCACAAACAGCTCATGGCGTCCGTTTTGGGTACTACGTTTAGGTCAGTGCTTTTACAACAAAAAATGGGGAACTTGATCTCACGTTCGCTTTGAAGATGGTTAGACACCACCCCAACATCTCGAGTTATCACTCGGTGTACACGAGACATGTCGAATGGTAATCATTTTCGCTACTTAGGATCCTGCCTTGCTGATAATGTTGATCTTCTAGTGGACGGAGCCATCCCTGGGATATTCCATCCCCTGACTCGACTGACAATTGACCTGTTGGGCCAATTCTTCTCCATCATATATTTCACCCCTGCTTTTTTCTTCCCTGGAGTGTTATTAGGCATTGCTGTTGCTCTTTTTGGATCAGTTTACACGAAGGCACAGCTGCCTATCAAACGAATCCAGTCAAACTCCAAGGCTCCAGTGCTTGCCCAGTAGGTGATCTCAGTTTTGTGTTATTACTGCTGTACTGAACAAAATCTATAGCTTCGGAAGCGTCATAGCAGGTCTTGGTGAGAACACCGCTGAATATTCGTGTATGCTTTGCTAAAATTTAATAAAAGTGTCCGTCCGAGCGTATGGTGTACAGCGCAGTGTTGTAGAAGAATCCCTCAAGCGAATCAACTACTATTCCGGACCTTCAGTGTTATATTGGAATCTTTCGCGTTGGCTTAATCTTCGGCTTGATCTATTGGGCAATTTGTTCTCTGCAGCTCTGGCTGCTTATCTCGTATATGTCAGTCACAGAGAGGCGTCTACAACTGGATTCTCACTCAACATGTCGGGTAAATAGTTTGTTAATCTTTGTTACAAATTCCTATTACTGACTACGCCCCAGTTTTGTTCAGTTCTTATCTTCTATACTTTATCCGCAATTTCAGTTTCTTCCAAGTTAGCGGTATGTGGTCAAGCTGACGCTTTGAACTGGTTATCTGACTCTTTCTTATAGCCAATGGGTAAGTTTACAAGTTGCATCGTATGCATTGTCTACCATTTAACTTTGTCAAAAGCTTGGAACGGATCCACGCGTACGTCAAGATAGAGCAAGAACCAAAACCAACTAAGGAGGGCATTCCTCCGGCGTATTGGCCCTCCAGCGGAGACCTTCGAGTCGAAAACCTCAGTGCGCGTTATTCTTCCGATGGTCCGAAAGTTCTACAAAATATCAGCTTCCACGTCAAATCGGGAGAACGTATTGGCGTTGGTGTGTTATTTGTTCTACGATACCAATGCTCTTGACGTTGACTCTGAACGAATAATCTAGTTGGGCGAACGGGTTCCGGAAAGGTATGTCTCATTCTGCCACTGTCCCCAGTCAAATATTTGTCGCTCATAGAACATCTTTCAGAGCTCCTTGATGTTGTCCCTGCTAAGATGCATATACGCAGATGGAAAAGTGTACTACGATGGAGTTGAAACAGCTTCCCTTAACCTGGACGAGCTAAGAACAAAGATTACAATTATTCCTCAAATAGTGCGTCTTTCATACTCATTCCGCGATTCTCATTGAACTTTTTTCGAAGCCGGAACTTTTGAGTGGAACAGTTCGACGAAACCTCGATCCTTTTGATCAGTACGATGACGCCTCGTTAAACGACGCATTGCGTTCTGCTGGCCTTTATTCCATCCAAAGCGAGGATGATGAAAGTGCTCGGATTGGTCTCGATACTGACATAGCTAGCGGAGGAAATAATCTCTCTGTCGGTCAACGTCAGATCTTGGCTCTCGCTCGTGCAATTCTTCGCGGAAGCAAACTCCTGATTCTAGATGAAGGTTGGTACACACTCCGTTGACATGGTTTTCATTCCATGAATCTGAACGACCGCTTTTTTGACAGCAACTGCGGCTATAGACTATAAAACCGATGCCGTCATTCAGTCTTCACTTCGGCGAGAACTGAAGGGACGGGACGTTACGGTTATCACCGTGGCTCATCGTTTGCAAACAATCATGGACGCAGATAAAATTGTGAGTGATTCTTTCCATCGTCTTGTAAGCATTTTTTGATTGCCAATCCTTGAATAGATGGTCTTGGACGCAGGAAATATTGTAAATTTTCTCCTTGTGCAATTCATGGTGTCGATGGCTGACGACAAGCTCTCCATCCAGGTTGAATATGGTTCTCCCAACGAACTACTGAAAAAAAAATCCGGACATTTCAGTGCCTTGGTCGATGAATCTGTGGATAAAGAGCAGTTATATCGATTGGCCGAAGGCCATTCTACCATGTAGGTGTATTCGGTAGACGAAACATCAAGTAGGGTCCCAGAAAGGTAATGTCAAAGCTGGAAATTTCAGATATGCCCTGTCCAGTACATGCCAAGTGAATTAGTGATGGAAACGCGTTTCGATCAAACGTTGAGCTCTTTATATACTGTAAAAGTTGTAGTTCCGCAGTCCGCAGTACTGTGGAGAGTGTGCATTACTGTGCAATGCTGCGCTTTGGCTGCAGCTGCTGAGCCACTACATTTATAGTAATACTACCTACATGTATAGTTAACTCTCAACCAATAATAAATAATACCAAACTACTGGGCAAGTATGAGTTCTGGATAGCTCTGGCTTGCCATTCCAACATATGCACAGATAGTACTAATGATACACTCTGGTACTTGCTGCGCAATGGTTGGCTGCAATAATGCACTGACAGCAGCATTTTTTAAACAGCTGAAAATCCTCACAGAGATCTCCGAAGTTCAGCCCTTCTTTGCTCTTTCTTTCAACGGAAATGAGAAATGGCGGGGCTCCGACATCGACGGTATACTTGATAAGAATCGGTATATATATCAGTATAGCATCGCCAAAATGTCAGGTTTGATTATATCACCACGCCGTTTCCTTTTTTCCAACTCTTTTCCTCCTTTCCGCCAAGGTCTAGGATGCTCCTTCCCTCAGAGAAACCTTCCTCCTCCAATCTCATTCCCGACTCAAACCACGTAAAGGATGTTAGACGTGGCTCCACTTCCAAAGCCGCCGCAACAGATTTTCCTTTGGACACCATTACCTCTTCCACAGCAGTAGCAAACTCATCCGATTTAGTTTCACCTGCTCCTCCGACTTATACTTTAACTCCCGAAGCCGGGGCCAGTTCCACTTTGCCAACATTAGCTAGTCCGACTAGTGGTGCTCCCAGCGTCTATGGTTCGAACTATTCCTCTTCCACTGCAGACAAGAAAAGGCGTCCCCATACCCCAGCGCACTCTACAACCCAGCTGTTACCTGCCGATGACGAAACTACTACTTCCTATCCACCACAGGGTCCCGTTATCAACGCTCTGGCCCCCACTGGTCGAACAATGACAATCGACCAGCAGCCTTCGCCGAAGGAAGTCATGTCCGTTCCAGTGACGGGTAGCAGAAATGCTCGTCAGATGCCGGTGGATCTACGAGGAAATAGGGATTGGAGTTCAGGTTTGTGTGGGTGTTATACCGGAGATGATCATGAGATGGATACTTGTGAGTGCCGCCTAATAGCCTGCAGCCTTTCTTCTCGTCCCAAGCGCTTCCCTTACCTGCCTTTCTCTTCCTTTCCTTCCGACCGCTAACATCAACACTTTACCTCTACTAGGCTGTACCGCCTGCTTCTGTCCCTGCATTATCTTTGGCCGAAACAAAACCCGCATGGATCACCTCGCAAACCACAACTCACCTGAACCTTCCGGCGGACGAACAGAGGGCGATTGTGCGACACATGGGATTATGAGTTTTTTTTTCATTGTGGGAGGCTGTGCTCTACAGGTATATTCGACACATTTGTTTCTTCGGTCACGCTGACACTTCCATCCTCCTTCGCACGATACAGGTCCCCTTACGCGCCACTATCCGCGACCGCTACTCCATCTCTGGTTCCTGCCTAGGCGACGGCTGCACCTCCGTCTGGTGCTACCCTTGCGCGCTCACGCAGGAGCATATCGAGATTAGCGCCGAGGAGCATAGTTTCCCGAGAGGTGTTGGAGGGAGTAGTGGAGTTTATTATGATGATCCCAAAAGGGTCAGAAGGATGTCGATAACTTAGCAAGGAGCAGTTAGAGGGGGACTGCTGAAATTCATAGTAATACAGACGTTAGTAACTAGTTGGGAAAGTATCAGTCCAACCGCATAGGATGTATACCCTATTTTCATATATTTTAATTTTATCTGCCAGTACTTCGAAGGAAGGACGCTACACTACAGCAGACTTAGTCTTGATGTGCACTTCAATCTCACCTTTCGCAGCTGCTAGTAATAACATTAGTACCTCAAGAAGTTGAACACATAAACGAAACCTCTAGTTTCATTTAAATCGGATGAGGATGAAGATGAACAGCGAGTGATGAGTACAGGACTAACGGAGTGATTTGAAGCCTCCTTAGGCCAGCAGTGCACTACACTCGGTATTTGTGAGGCTACTGGCTGCTACTTAGCAGTACCTGCTCTCATGTTTAACGACCAAGGGTTCAAATACCGCCATGATATCCGGGGCAGCAATCTCTTTAAAGTCGAGGAAATATCATGCTAGGGTCCATGACAGACAAGAATACAAATAATTGTGTCTTTGAGGCTACAATGGACTTCACCATTAGGAGCTTGTAGATTATCCAGGAAGCGTTCGTAGCGCCGTTGAACACGCATTCTTTGGTTCCAGATTCGTCTATGCCCCGCTTGGTCTAATGGTCGCAAAAGGTTTGCGGTTTTAGAGAGTGATGCCACTGAGTGCGTCCAGGCTACCTGCGATTTAGATCTATGGATGGGTATCTATGGATGAAAAGAATACGGAATAGAAAAGAATATAAAAAGATCCAATAGACGCCCAAGCGAAATGGGATCAAGCGGTTTAAAGTAAGTATCTGGACTGCTTTCGATCTCAGATTCAGAGTAATACACACATTCTTTGCTCGATTGGTCGCCAGTGCGCCACTGGCACTGCAAACTGGAAACTCGGATGCAACGGTACCCTGGATTGACAACTACCAGGGCAGCTTTTCTCAAGAAAGTGGTTTTATACTTAAGTAATTCTTAGAATGTTCCTAAGAATTAAAGTTATCCTAAACTGTAAGTATCAATTATACTTAAGTAAATACTTAAGTATATGCATAACTAACTCATGCGAAGTCATCTTGAAATGGCTGATTATGAAGGAAAAGTAAAAATGAAAGTAATAAAGTAAAGTAAAGTAAAGTAAAGTAAAGTAAGCACTATCTTATATCCTCTGCAAACTTTAGTTTAAAGTAAAATACCAAATCAGCTGTGTAAGTAATAAAGTAAAGTAAGTCATTCAAAGTAAGAGAACAATAGAAACTGTTCATTGTCTTGCCAAACTGGCAACAATGGCAAAGTTGTCCATTGTTCCTAACTAGGAAATCTCCACAGCTAGCATATAAAAGGCCCCCTACCTCTGTCCTAGATCTCAGAGCTCCCTCCTGGCTCCAACCTTTTCCTTTACATTACTTCAACAGTCGCCTTCCTTGCTTCTTTACATTACTTAAGAAATGCTTATGTTCCTTAAGTATTCTTCAAGTAAGTATTTCTCTTAGGAAACAATTACAGTTGTTCATTAAATGTTTTTTACTTAAGTAATACTTAGGTGATAAGTGCTAGACAACTAATTTGTTGCTTTATGCAAAGTTAGGTATCACTTGAGTATTACTTGAGTGTTACTTAAGTATAAAACAACTTTCTTAAGAAAAGTTGCCCTAGATTTACAGATTGAAAGGCTGAAGTACAGGGAGACTCAGACGGGGCAAGAGAAAATGCTCTTTCCGATAGTGGTACCGTAATTCATACTAAATGCAATTTTATTGCCTGCATTATGTTGGTTCATAAACGACATTGTTGGGAGTCAACGACTCTCATACATTGGTGGTGCACTTGCCTCCAATTCTCCCCTGCCCTCCTTCTGGATTCTCGCCTGCAAAAATCGAAGTAAATCATCTGTCGGTATTTCCTCGAGTGGTCCACCAATTATGGCCGTGCTTCAAGATGGAAGATACCTGGACCAAAAGAATCACCACTGGAGCTGCTGTTTGTGGACATTGCTATTCCATTGCCCACACCAGTGATACCAATGATATCTAATAAAAATGTGCCAGAGTCTTGAGCAGCAGCAAGGTAGATGTTGTTGGAAGTAGCTTGGTACAGGTATGCAGAGAGTCTGGAGGTATTTTAGATTAGTGCAACGACGCAGATAAAATCGATGATTCAGGCTTATGTGAAGAATAATCTGATGAAGCAAGCAATTCGTGAGCAATGAGCTTCAAAAAAGATGAAAAGGAGAACGAACGCAGTGGATACCCCATAGATGGTTGTTTGATTAACATTGTTTTGCTGAACAGAGACCATAAGGATCTTTACATGCCATAGATCCCTTGGATGCTTACCCAGAATGTTCACCAACCAGGGTAGCTACCATTAAGCGAGTAAGTGAGTATTTAATTAGAGAGAAGGAATGCCAAACACACACCACCGGAACAAGTTTTTGTCAAATTGAATGACTTCAATGGTATTGACTTTGCGGCCACATTTGTGTCGGAAATTGTGAGAGCTCGACCATAGCCCCAAGATTGTGTAGCTAGATCAAGTCATTGCTGAATTCTGGTAGACTTGATATGCGCACATTGCGTTGACGCCTTAGTTTCTAAAGATCAAGTCAATATGATAATTTACCAAGTTGGGAAGAAGATCAACACCGTTAAACTGTTCAAATGATGTCTGTGAGATAGGAGGTAACGGGCAATGCAAAAACAGATACGGACACTATGATCGATTGCAAGGTACAGATATCATCAGTAAAGACAAGTATATTCGAACGTGATGCTTAGAATTTGCTTGATTTGGAGTTGGGAATGGAGAAACATGCAGATTCAAATGAGGTTAGAGGTCATAATAGACAGCTAAAATGGAATCAAGCACATTGAGTTAGTCAATTTTAAGTGGCAAGAACAAAGAGGATGGGCAACAAGGGTCCATTACCTGCTAAATAGTATCCACCAGAAGTTCAGAAGTGTCACAAGAAAGATGAGAGCTTCTGTATGTTTATCTTCGGGACCTTATTGCTTATAGTTGGCTCATAGCAAACTATCAGAAGTTCAAACATATTTGCTCTCAAGACACCTGCAACCATATCTGAGTGCAAAGTTGCTACAGTTCTACTGGGTAAATTTTGGTTTGGCTTCGACCTAGTGCCACAATAATAGATGTAGACCGATACAGATTGACTTGAAGATAGAGCAGTATCACATCAGCAAAACCTGTATGGTTGATAAGGCATCTTAATACATTCTGGAGCAAGGGTACCAGCTCCAGAGTGCTCCAGAGTGCTCCAGAGCAGTTTGATGGCTTTTTGACAGCTGTCAGTGCTCTGGAGCACTCTGGAGTACATACAGGTTTTGCTGATGCAAGTCTTTCGAAACTTGAAGCAATCGCCATACGATAAGCGAGGAAAGATAAAATTAGATATAGAGGTATACCAGTGCATAAACCGGAAAACCGTTTACGTATAGGTTTTATCGATTTGAACCATGCATGCCACTATGATGATGGTTGGGAAGAAGGAGAGGTGTGAAGGAGCATGACACCAGTCCGGACTGTCCAAATCCACGTGCACGTGACCTAACAGCCTTTCCTCCTCTCTTCTACTGCACCTTTCTCTCCCTTTCTTTCTCTGACCAATTGTATAACCTCAGAATCCTTGTCCCAAGTCTCACAGTCAATCCGAAACACACAGGCTCGGGAAATAGCAGACGAGCACTGGAAATGGCATCGTTTGATAAGGATGGGAAGAACAAGGTAAGTATGTACACTGCGCAGTACAGTCTAACCTGTATATGGCAGTGCTTTTGTTTTCCTCAGTTCGGGGCTTGTCAATGGCGTAGCTGATTATTGCTTTTCTTTGAACTTCTCCAATTCAATGTGTTATTGACTCCTAGACTCAACAATTCTAGACTTGACAATGTCTTGAGTCTTGGTCCTGGACTCTCCGCACAAAGATCAGGCTCCACTCTTTTCCATCCTCTATGTCTGCATTATTGCGCCCGGCTGCTTTCACCTTATCAAATGCCCAGTTTTTCACCTCGCTATACTTTCTTGATTTCATTTGCTCTGGTGCCTTTGTCATGTTTATTTCCCTGCTATTACATTTTTGTCACTTCACTTGAGAGTGTCTATTATACCTCAAGGTTAGTCGTTTGTTCAACGACTAACCTTTCTTTATGTCATTTCATTCCCCTACTCCTTTCTATGTTCCTTCCGTCTCCGTTCTCGTTCTGACTGGCTTATCTGCAGCATACGTTAACAATGAAAACCTCCTCCAATTCCGGCTCCGTGGCAGGAGGCTGGGGATGGGATAAAGTTGAGACTCTTTCCAAAGTCAAAGGTAAGTTAAGCGTATTGCATAACAAAAATGATTCTTCTCTGTATTGTGTTTCTAAAACCTTTTCAGAATCCACACTCACACCGTCACCTCTCAACATGCTCCAGCGTTGCCTCCTCTACCTTTTCCTCTTCAGACTCTTCAGCGTCTTTGTATGGTATTTCATGTTTACACTGTACTGGTGTTTTGTTGGTATTTGGACTATTGTCAATGTGGCAAAAGAAGACTCAGCGTTGATGAGTTAGATTTGTGCTGGGTATGAAAACCAACCAAACAACAATCACCCCAATCAGATATAATCCAAAAGGTTTAATTTAATGCAAGGAAGGAGGTTGTCAAAGGTTCCCTCGACTACTAATTGATTCGAAGAGAAAAAGCACTTGACAGTTGACACAGATAGTGCGCAATGAACAAGGTTTTATATTTGGAGTGAGGTTTTGAAAAGCCAACTAACATACGACGACGCGCTGAACTAATCGAGGGGAAAGCAAACACCAAAGCACGGGTCAAGTACGCTGACTCAACAAATGACTTTGCGTATCCGCAGTGAAACACCAAAGCACGGGTCAAGTACGCCGACTCAACAAACGACTTTGCATATCTCGGGAGCCTTTACGTCGCCGCGCAATGATACTCCAACTCTCAGGGATTCCCGCGAGTTACCTAACAAGCTTATACGACCGCCGCGCAAGTCACTCGAGTAGGTGTTTTTAACACACTCAGCGAAGAGCGGGCAAGGGGTAGAATCTGTTGGTAAAGCTAGGTAACACTCCGAGAAACTTCCTCCCTAAAACTAGACCAAGCCGACAGTTGGGTCCAAGACCTTTCCTAATCAACAACGGGCTTGTCGAGGTGTGCACGTTAGGCTCCACCTGCGGTCCTAAGACTGATGTGACCTCTCTTCGAGATGAAAACCAGGAATGCTCGACTTAATAGCCGGGAAGTAGAATGAACAGCCTCAGTATTATCGAGGTTACAAGAAGGCCACCTGTTTCAAAGGTTGTAGAGGACGATGCAGACGCGTCTGAGCGTGTACGAATCACTACAGGTCCTAAGATAGAACTGCGTTTCAGGTATCAAGTCTAACTTGTCATTCCGAGATAGAATAGCTACCCTTATATACTGAGCGAGATATATGAAAATAGGAAAATGAGAGAAACTGAGCGAGATAGGATGAAACAGAGTAAGTAAAATAGAAAAGATAAATAATGTCCATATATGCGTGTATACTATGGTTTTGCCTCGACGTTTTCCTGCCTCGTTTGTTTGTCTTCCTCGATTGGGTCGACTTTTGGGATTTTGGTCCAAATCGACTTGGGTCATTTGCCTTTTTACAAGGCTCGCCAGTTCCTTTAGCAGAACAGCCCTCGGAAGTATTTCTATGTTTTTCCTTGCCAATGGGAGACTGGTTATTATCCCTAGTTCCGCGTGGTCTCGAGTCTAGATGCCTGGTAGCATATGGATCTCGGTAAAACGCTGAGGCTCGGATAGAAATACTCCTTGGTCCTTCCGTGCTCTAGAAGTAGTCACAGCCAGTGGGTCATGTGGCCGCGTTGGACTGCCGCGGCTATATGCCTGGGCGCTTTCCAGCAAGCGTCAACTTTGAGGGCACCCGTTAGGGTACTTCCCCATCTCGGTCCACCTTGCTTCGTTTAATAAACTCGAGTGTCGTTTAGGCTCCTCGGTGAGCTGATTGCGGAAGCAATGCCTCGTTAAGACTTCGATCCCTTGGGTATATCCTTCGATGACCTAGCCTAGTATAACTGGTATGTGGGCTTGTTTATCTGCCTCGGTCAGCAACTTGTTATCCAACAAGCTTGCCTTGCTACACCATACTGCGCATAGGACTTTGATTGAGGCGCATTCACAAAGTTAAGTATGGTACCATTGCGCATACCGTTACTCTGCAACCTCTTGGGTAGAATAGGTCCTCAGTAGATTTTAACTATCAGCTCAGGCTCACTATAGTTCTCTTATTGACCATGTTTTGTTACTAACAGAACCTAGGATTATTGGTTCTGTGCAGTTCTAGCCTTAGCCGAAAAATTGGCATATCAGCGTAGCCATAGGACAAGTGAAGGAGAGAGGTGGAGATTAGGAAGCAATTCTGTAGCTCTTTGTCCTAAAGCCTTGAAATTGAGCCTATTAACATCCATTTTCCTGAATGCATAGCTTGCTATTCATGGCTGAGTATTGATACACATGTGATTCACATAGATCACATTACAAGTATTACACTACTTAGTATGATTGCACAGTGCACACGGTTGCGTTTTATCGTTATTTGAATTTTCAATTCTAACGAGATCACTGCATGACACTGCACGTCATGTTTTTTATCTGCACGCAGTTCAGTCAGTGCATTGCGTTTTTAAGCAGTTATGACGCATTTAACCTAATTGCAATGTAAGGCAATCACTCTCTGGAGCGTATAAGCGGTGCCTCATATGCTACTGTGTTATCTTTTTTTTCTTTCTTTGCGTTCATGCTCGACTTCTCAGCAATTGATTGTGCTGTTGATGCTTTCTATCATTAATCCATCGAAATAAATGTGGGAACGGGGTATACTGTACGTAATGATGTCCAGACTCCAGATTTCACTAGTAATCTTCCTACTGAACGACTCAATGCAAGTCACTACCTCTGGTTGAAATGGTGCCCACGGAAGAAAATAGCCCAAAGGAGTTTGTATTGACAAGAAATCTATCAATAAAGCAACTGGTTTACTCAAGTCTAGATGGCATCGTTTGAGAAAGGTGCGTTTCGTGTTTACACTCTTGGCATCTTGTCGCATTTCTAAGCTCCATCTATCTTTTTGCATCTCATCTAGCTCAATATGCTGATTCTAAACACCTCTAGAATTACAAAGAACTAGCTAATACGACTAAAGACAATTTGGATTTCAAGGTTTGTACTGTCTAAGTGTCCATTCTTTCGCTCCTTGTAACTTTCATAATTTTATTTGTTTGTCTTGTCTCGTACGTTGTCTCAATCCATCCTTTGTTCGAACTTTGTATTTTATCCACGATGCGGAGGCTCTCTGCACTATGCACACAAACCCGCTTGTTTGCAATCGCCCCGCGACTAGCTATATGTGTACCAGACGTCTCCCTTTTTGTTTTATTCTTCCGGGGTGTTTTGTTTTCTGTGGCCTTCTTTGGCCTTTGTCACTTTCTTACACCATTTAACAAATGAATGAGTGACTAAATTGGTCTCCTTTGCTTCCTCCTACATTCTCCATCCTCACCGCTTTTGTTCCTTCCTTGCTGCGCATGCCTCCATTTAGCTCTTCACTCCCATATCCCTTCCACTACATCCTCCTGATCTCTACATTTTCCATCACATTTCTCATACTCGTACTCATCCAATTTTGAATGATGACTAAAGCCAACACCAACAAACACAAGCTACCTCTCCTCCACCCCATCCAATTTCAGAGAGAGAATCTTTCTCAACCCGAGCGGACACAATGGGAAGAGGGAAGGTCAAGAAGGTGAGAGTTGCAGTCCTCTGCCTCTTTCTCGCGTTCTTGTCTTATGCTAACATTTCTTTCTTTCTATAATCAATCTCGCCACCGCTGCCAACACTTATCATCATTTCTGGCTCAACGCACCCAAAAAACCCACGATCGACCAGCTCCTCAAGAATCCACATTCCACTTTCTCCTGTCTGGTTGCATACGTGTTTCTACTCGTATTGTGGCGATATGCAAGTTGATATATATCTATATGCATGGTGTTTGGTTTGGTTTTGGCAAATTATAAGGTAGAGAGCATCCAAGCTCGAGCAAGGTCAGCTGACTTTGTCACATGGCTGTCACACACCTATATACTATGGTGAAATTCACTTCGAAAATAGAATGAACATTATTCCACTCATCATGAAGCTAATTCCTTCCATTCAACACTTTATATACTGTATAAATGTCTGAAAAATAAACTGGCAGTAATTTGGATAAAATATGAGAGAGGAGTTATCAGTTTAGCGTAAGAAGCACTGTTTGGGTAACTCTTTGATCAAAATTACATATGTGCTCAAAGTCTTGGGTGATACACCCTTTTAAGTACATTTTCAAGGGTTGAATGAAGCTGATTTGTGAAGCAGGTCCTACTTGTTTTTTGAGAGAATTATCTATGGAATTTCACCATATTAAGGAGTCACATGGAGGTCAGCTGACCTTGCTCGAGCTTGGATGCTCTCTACCTTACATAGAATTCATGGGACATCAATCTTTTACTCGTTCGATCGTATCTGGAATGGATTTGCTAGAGGTAATATTCTATTACTATGCTACGCAAGTGACGAATGGGATGCGTGTATATTATATGTACTACTACTGGTATTTATCGATCTAGATGCAAGTGTTTTACTGCAACTAATCCGGTGCTATCAGCCGGTAAATAGATTGTTTTTGTTAGCGTTTCCCCCGGTTATATAAGCTTGTATTCAAAATTCCTAATCGAGCCTGTCAAAGCTGGATCTCGCTACTTAATATATTATTGCTAATTAAAACCAACAGGAATCTGAAACACGGCGCGAAAAATCTGAATCATGGTTCCAATGAAGTAAGCAATCGTGTTCACTTGAGAAATGTCGTGGAATTACATGGATAAACAATAAGTTCGAATAAAATACATTGTAACTTAAATTTGTCCGTTTGAAGCAAGCTCTTAAGTAGCTCAAGCTGAGTCTAAACTCCCAGCTTTCTTGGATCTCCCATTACGACTCGCTTTTTCCTGCTTGAGTTGACGAGGTAGAAGCAGCAAGCCGATCGCGTAGAGAGACCAAATGCTCTATAATAATACCATGATATGTCAGTGTCACGAAGCAAGACTCACGACAAACGCTTATAAACTTACGATCATAATACCCAGCCAAAAGTGTTTGCATTTCCAGTTCACAGGGTGCGCATTTCCGGTGGCAAGTGCCCATTCAGTCCAGAGACCATAGTGAGTTTGCCACGAGGCTAACGCGATGATAGAAAGACCGAGAATGGCGTGAAGATAGTTTTGTGGGGGGCGGCCTCCCGGGAAACGGAATGGGATCTTAACCCAGTGAATGAAGCTGCCAAGTGACACCTGGAGCAGATACAGAATCAACAATGCCAGGCCTCCTTTCTAGATCAAGTCGATAATTTATTAAGTAGCTGATGTGGACGCGCCCGAACGAGCTGGCGATAAATAACTAACCTGATGTGGGTCACTGAAGTGCGGACCGGGTGAGCTGACTTGGTATCCCAACGCAAATGAATAAAACACAAGAGGTCCTGTGAGGAAGAAGTTGACGATCAAGTGAGGCCAAAGCCACCTGAGCAGCCACCATTAGAACAGTTCTAATCACACGTAGTCAGGCCTGAAGCTCACGATTTCGACCACTTGAATGTTCGTAAATATCTGGGAATCAATACACCTATTGGTAATGCGACCACGAAGGCGAAGAAAGCCACATGGGCATGGATTCTGGCCTGAAGACGAGTCAGAGTTAGATTTAGAGTCTGAAAATGTGGGGGGAGTAGAAGTAGGAGTGTCACCTTGCTTTCGAAAGGACTGAGCGGCCCAGGGGAGGACGAGTCAGAGTCTGAAGACATGAGGGGAGTAGACTCGAAAGTGGAAGTGTCGAAACGATCTTGGATCACAGCCTGTATTTAAGTATATGTGATCCCGAGGCAGTTGCGGTAATGACGGAAGTGGAAATGTCGAAATGATCTTGGATCACAGCGTGTATTCAAGTATATGTGATCCCGAGGCAACTGCGGTTATGATTGAAGTGGTACACAAGCAGATTGAATGAGAAAATATCGGAGTGAAAGGAGGTGTGTTTTCTATTGGGAATTCGGTAAACCGGATAGAATGGTGATGAACAAGCAAAAGAGTATATAGACGGGATACAATGTCGATGAAACAAGCGGGAAAGTATGTAGACCCAGTAGAATGACGATGAAAAAGCTGGACACTAGTGGACACTACTATGTAGCTTTGATACAGACGTCGATACATAATAGGTGCCGGCTTTAGAATGATACATTCTATAGAGATCCTGTTCAGACAGACAGCCGCATATACAGACAAGAATTTTACGACTCGGAGCGGGAAGGGATTGGGATTGATGTGGCTCTCTCGAATCTTGACGCCTTACACTCTCTGTTCCACGTTTTCCTGCACTACATCGCATACGTATAGGCTGCCAAGCCCCTCTATGGCCAGGCATTCGTCAGTTAGCATCATTAGCCGTCGCTCAGATTCCAAATTTAGGTTATTGGCGATCGCAACACATGCTGTCTGCATCACCTCTAGGAAGTAAACACGGCAAGGAATTTCGTTCAGTGTTCGATTGACTTTATAACTACATAAGATGCATGAAGGACAGCAAACGAGCATGCGTATCTCCCTGATTTAGAGTTCCTACATGGCATTATTTGTGGCATCTTTAATTTATGTATTGGTCCAACAAAATTATTTTTCCGTTTCGTATAGTCATACAGTACCTGTGAAGTGTCGAAACGTCACAACCTGTATTTAAGTATAGGTGATCCCGAGGCAACTGCGGTTATGACGGAAAGAGTGGTACAAACCAAAATTCTCGATCGTACTATAAAGAAATATTGGAGTTTCCACTTGGAGATGGGTACGTATGTGGACTGGATAGATTGGCGATGAACAAGGACCGGGATGAAACAGCGAGAATGTATGTAGATGGAGTAGAATGACGATGAACAAGCGGGAACTTGAATGCTGCGGGACACTGCTGAGTAACTTGCGCGGCCTGATCGGGAGGTTTAAGAGCTATATGTGATATCGCATTATCTCTCGATAAAATGTTAAAGATAGAGCTCCACCCTCATGTAAACAAGTTGGATGTTGATGTCGACTCGCCATGCGACGTGCGTTGCGGGTTCTGAATGAGTACCCAAATTCCGGAGTCGTATCAGTGGGTATTAGAAGAATTGTTTTTCTTTGATTTGAGAACGAACTACGTCCGGAGGCTGCCAAACAATTCATTCATACAAATTATATACGTACGCGGCTGGGCAATACATAAATAGGCAAGATATAAAAGCATAGTATAAGTAGTATAGAGCTTTAGCGAATCACGATGAATACCCAAACGACCCTCATAAACGACCATGGCAATCCCAATCCAGCACTGGTGCCAACCCTCAAGAATATCCACAGTGATCCAGACTCAAATTCGGCATTTCCAGCTCTGTTGAAAGAAAGATCCATGTAGCGGCATGAAGAGTCGAGTCTACTTGGCGTGCTGGAACTTGGCATATCGACGTCATCCGAGATTCGAGAGCAGAGCTGGAGTGTTTGAGTGATATTATCGATGTGGATAAAGTCCATATTCGTCATGAAGACACTTTCCTATCGTCGCCTGTCGTTCCACCGCATCGCCAATGGCGACTCTAGATCTATCCGGCCGCAGATTCCATACACCCCGCATGTGTCCAATTCCCTATACCATCCTATGGTAAACCTAAACCCAGGAGCCAGCGCACTCTCACAAGTAACTTGACGCTCCCTCATCTCATCTTATCTCTGTGAATCCCAATAATATCTTGGCCGTTGAGCATAAGGTGCAAGGCCGCCGGGATGATTACCGCTCGCAGGGACGAACGAGGGAGATGCGCATGAAGTTTTGAGTGGCGGCGGAATGGATGGAGGAGGCTGTAAGGGAAGGTGGCTGCGTGTAAGAGCAAAGACTTGGAATGATACGACACATGTGGTTTAGCGTACTTTTTTTATCGGCAGCGTTGGCACACACGTCGTCAGGGATTCCCTCAAACAACCTTGTTGCTCCTTCTCCTTCGCCGTCAACTTTCCGCTCTCATCGCCCGAAGCATCGTTGAGTGTTGCGGAGGCTGTCTGGCGCTCGACATCTCGCTCCTCAAATTGCTCAAGCGCAAGTCGTCTCCGTCTCTGATTCCGTCGTCGTTGAAATATGGCTGCGGCGATGATAGCGAGAGCTATTAGAACTGGGTACGGTGATTAGTAAAAATAATTCACTCTGAAAATCTCGACTCGGCTCGACTCACTTATAGCAACAATAACACCAATCTCCCAAGATACACCCAAGTTTCCTGATGCCACAGAAGCGACACCCGCAGACGACGCGGAGGAGGACTGTGAGCTCGAGGAACTATCCGAGTCCCCGCCTGCCCCGTTGCTCATTGGATTCGTGCTTGAGTTGGAAAAGGAGCTGGACATGACAATGGAAGAAGTTCAAGAGGTTGGAGGAGAAGAGAAGACGAGTCTTCGAAACTCCAAGCTTCTTCGGAGCAGCGCTACTAAATAACAGAGCCAAGTATGAAAAAAACGCCAAGACGTATGATTCGCCACCGATTACTGTAATAGTAATAGTGCGTGCCTCGCTACGCGAATTCGAAGCCCAGTGCCAAGCCGTTACTGCACTTGGAGCAGCTCTTTTACTCCTTTACTATTTAGCTTACAAGCTTGGTCGATTTATTGCTAGAGCAAATCCTAATAGTAAGTCACTCAGAGCCGCGGTCGTAAATCCCCAGTGTGTCCACGCCAACGCCAAGCTCAAAGAGGCTTTACTATGCTCCAGTCCAGCGCCTCTATTTGATATTGTAGTCCAATGCGCATTGAAGACGTCTGCCGTCCGCCAGGAGCCCAGACCAGAACCTTGCCAAGGCTTGATATCGATGCATTTCTGCCATTCAAATTTGAAACGAATGCCAGTGGTGTGGAAAAAGACAGCCAGTTAAAGTAATTATCATTTTAATTTTGCTCAAGTCGCTAGAGCAGATCCCAGTGATAGGAGCCTAATGTAGAGCTGAGACCCTTTAATACCTATGCGGTAAGCTCGAAGAGAGCTTGTTTGATACCTGCCAAGAGTCTGGGACTACTCAAGTCGATGAACATTTGAACGCCAGGCCAGTGTGGCCGCTAGTCATGACAGGAATAGTTCGATGTCAGCGCTAGCAGTGGAGCGGGAAAATACAGCCAAGCATAGGAGTTCTAAGTTTCTATCTCGAGACGAGAGGGCGATTGGGGGGCGAGTATTGACACTGATACTGATGTGATGAGTCAAGCTTGGCGAACCATTGCTGAGAGTCTTGTTTGAAAGCCGAGCCATGCCGAGTGATCTTAGCTTTTGTGCTTAGGCAGTCGAGCTTGGCGGGCAACGCCGAGAGCCTTGTTGGGAAGTCAAGTCACCGAGTGGTATTACTTACTAGGACCTCTCTGGAGCGCAGAGAGATCTGGATTTTGGACTCCGTATTAGTATTACATTGACCTACGTGAACTTAAAGAAAAAGTAACATAAACTCCGAATGACCGTATTCTGCCCACAGAGGCTCGACCTTCCGATCAAAACAGAGATAACAGTCAGTCATGGGGCAGATGAGTAACGATACTTCGTTTTTGTGCTTGAATATCCGAAGGCTGAGGCTAATGGCTGGGCTAAAGCCAATGAGCCTTGGCGAGTATCCCAGAGTCTTGTCGGAAAGCCGAGTCAGACTTTGGAAGTCGTTCATGCACAGGAATCTGGATTTTGGAGGTACATGATATCAATACTAGTATGTGAAGAAAAAGAAAAACTAATCAAACACGCAGAAATCTCTGCCCAGAGGCTTGAACTCTCGCGAAAACCTCAAGAAAACCTTCCAATTGCAACCTGGAAGCACAAATAACAGTTGGCCGCTGTAACCAATCCAGCCATGGGGCAGATGAAAATACACTGTTTTATCAAGTACTATGATGGGTGAACGGGCCAAGTGCCCACCGATATAAGCAATCTTAGCCTTTGTGCTGGGTCGAGCTTGGCGAGCAACGCCGAGAGTCTTGTTGGAAAGCTGAGTCATGTGGGAGGTCAAGTGCCAGTATTACAGTACAGAGTTAGAAGCACAGCGAATTCACTTAAGGCACAAGAGTTTGGAGGTACTACTAGTACTTAGTATGTACATACAGGAAAAAGAACCAATTGAGCGTATCGGCTCTATCTTCCTCAGAGGCTTGAACTCTCGACCCTTCGATTGCCATCGGATAAAACTAGGGAATGGCCGTAATAGCGGTCGGACGCTGTAATTAAATCAGCCATAGGCAGATAAAAGCCAGGTTCTAACGCCTGATTCTTATTTGCTCGCCTACTGGCAAACATATGAAGTGAATACGGTATGCGAAGCAAAGCTAAGCCGCTAATGCATAGATTCATGCCCAGCACTAAACACCAACCTCGCTAGTTCATCGGACATCCCCTCAGACTCCAAACCACACTTGACTGTATCTCCCGCTTGAACTTTGCCTAAACCTTCGGCATCCCAGAATAAGAAAATAGAAAGAGTAATAGTAAGCTACATAGTGACCAGACATATGTACCCAGTCAACACCAAATTACCTCCTCAAGCATCATAGTACTTAGACGAGATGTATTCAATCAATCGAGGAATGGAAAGATCATTGATGAGTTAGCTCCGTTTTGTTTTAGGGTGTCACTGACCTGTATTGGAGAAGGAGGAAGAGAAAAGTGCAAGTGTTATAAAATTATAAACATAAACATAAACGTGAACATGGGCCACTGTCAGAAGGTACCTTGAGCCCAAGCCTCAAATCATGCGAGTCGTTTACTTGAATTGGGTATGAATGATCTACAGGTGCCGCCAAAAGGTTAGCTACGGTATGAACCATTGGAAAACTCACAATCACGCCATAGGGAAAAACACATCGAATCCCCTGGCCGCACTCCATGGTAGTCTTTTGCTCAAGTTAACTTGTTTCGGGCTGTTAGGTCCACTGCGAGAACTGAATATGCAGAGTAGAGTGGAGTAAATGAGGTAAGACAGGCGAAAGCAATACTTACTTGAAATGATTCAAAAGAATGGCCTAGGAAAGCACCGCTCACTGCGGCCTCACTATACCCAGCGATATGATCGGCGGCATCCGCTTGTGAGATGACCCTGGCTCCGATAATGAGACCTAGTTCAACTGCACATTTTCTATCCAATCGTAGCCTTAAATGCAAGCAAAGGAAGTGAATGAGTTGAGTCGAGCCGGAAATAGAAAATGAGCAAAAGAGCAAGTCAGTTGGGAGGCAAGCATCCACACCTTCATGCTAAATCATGATGACATGCGGTGTTGATGCGGTCATTCTTCTCCGCGTAGTTTCGCCCTAGTATAATGACTGATAAGCCTCAGGCTGTCCCCAGGCGAATCACCGGAATACCTATCACAACTACCACTTGCACCATTGCGTGTTGAACGTCAATCAACACAGGTTCATTTATGATGTACTAGATCTTTGTATGAATATATTATAGCCACTAGGAATGTATACGATGGAGCAACAGTATAAATTAAACCCGTCCTAAGGTGAATTCATTGTACCACCCATCATATCACCTAGCAAAACATCTACCATGACACAGGAAGAGTCAGACCAAATTGCTTTTCTGGGAACTGTATTCTTTGTCAATGTTTTCGGGTTGATATTTGCAAGTGGATTCTTTCGGTAAGCAATGTATAAAGTTAAAGTGGCTGAGGAGCACTTATTTGATGCAAAGGATTCTACATACTAGCTTTCATGATGAGTATACATATTATCCTGTGCGTATCATAATATACCTTATTGTCATGTTCTGGTATACTGATACCTACATATCCCAAACCACACTGTAGAAAGAAGGAGAACACTGGACGGGGACATAAAGCATTGATTGGACTCCTTCTGGCAGGATTTCTCATAACCGCTCTTGCCACTAGTGCAATTAATGCGACCAAACCGGTCTTTGTCAAGCATCAGCAAACCTGGGTGAACTGTGGATTGCTATGGATGCTGTGGATTGCTGTGGTGCTGTACAGCACTGTACAGAAGCCCAATACAATCACAGAAGCCACAGAGCTTCAGTTTGTACAGAGGACTTGCTGGATCACAGGTTCTGATGAGTCAGGTTTGGTGACATCACTTCCAGGAGGTCTTATGACACAGGAAATGGCTGCCAACTTGGAATTATCTGTGATTGAAATTTTAGATGACTGGTCTGCAAATATCAGTGTGAATTCTGCATAAATACTCTATTTTGATGTGAAAACTGATACTTAATTCACATATAGTTCTTAATTGCTGATATTGCTATTGTTTGGAGAGCCTGGGTTTTGTGGGGAGAAAATCAGCTGATGAGATGGATGATACTGATTATGCTACTGTTGGACATAGGTGAGCTCTTTGTCTACTGTCCTTAGGCATGAATACTGACATGAGATCATATTTAGGTATTGGCATTGCTGATTCTGTTTCTGACACTAAAGCAACTATCAACCTGAACAATAATGCTGTGACCTTGGATTCGCTCAGTACTGCACTTAATTTGACAGTAAATATTGTGGCAACACTCCTGATAGCTTATCGGGCATGGTGGGCACTGGGCACCTAATTCACTTCCAAGATGCTTATTACTTGTGTTGTTTTAGGACACATCATCAATCAAACCGTGCAATATCACGCAATAAGAAAACACAGGTGGAAGCAATCCTTCTACTTATGGTTGAATCTGGTGCAATTTTTGGTGTGGTACAGGTCTGTAATGTCTCAAGTGTCAGGAAAAAGTTGTGACTTATCATATAAAAAGGTAACCTACATTATCTCCAGTGCACTGGATATTCATGCAGCTGGCTTATCCCCTATTAATATTGCCAATTCCTTTCTTGAAGCATTATATCTATACAGTGCTGTAAGTCTGACTCTATTCTAATATCAAGCTTCAATATTTGACATGGTTTATACAATTTGTCTTTCTTTGCTCTTAAGGCCCTGAATCCAGTTGCTCTTGTTATCCTGATTCAAACAGGAAATACCTATGAGCACAGTTTTCATTTGGAAGATGTCACCTCCCTTGAAATTAATTCGGTCCCAATTGTTGGCTAAAAAAAGCTACTTTTGAATTCTCAGGCACTTTTCAAAGCACTGCTCTGTCAAGTTCAAATGTCAAAGTACTTACCTGCCAAGTCAAAAGCTACAATCTGTAAAGTAAGTCTGAGTTCCACTCTAATCTTTAAAGTAATTGAACTTGTAGTTTAGATTTCTTGAAAGCAATTCTAGTTGAGTAAGTATCACAGTGCCCACTGACCTGTATTATACTTACTTCAAGTTTTCATTCCTGCACACTCAGGGCAGTCGCCATGTAGTATCTGCAATGCTTGAACTGCGGACAATGCTAGGCTTTTATCTTTCAGACTCGGACATAGTTGCGGATTATTCTGTCTGGCAACCCTGTTGTTGGGCGCTTGACAAGCGCCTAGCTTAAGGATCTCCGGTCACGCCGAATGGGCGCCTGCTCTCATAACATTCTGAATTCCTCCATGCCTTTTGTTTCGAGTGAACTTCAGTGAAGCCGATACCACCTGGCCGAGTTGCCGAGTCCAACTCAAGTCACATAGCTTGAATCCTAAGCCCAGCGCCTGCACTGCGTGCAGTGACCCGTTACTTTCGACTCTCACTGCCATTGAATTGATATTATGAGTCTCTTCTCGTTTAACCACCCATGCTCACCTTTAAAATTCCCAGCTGTACAATACAGCTTTAGTCTCTGCATGTCATTTATTCATTTTTATTTGCCCACCCGTGCAGGACTAAAGTCCAGCCAAACCTCTTTGCAAGTACTATCTTGGTACTATCTACATTGCCTTACATTATTTTTACTTACTAGGCTTATCGCTGCAAGCCACCCTAAGTTGATGGGTGCTTGATGATTCGTGCAACAGTGGCATCTCAGCTAAGAGGTCTCGATTTACTTGAAACGGAAGGCACAAGAACATTTTGATTCAGGATAGAGTAGCGCAGTTTTTAAAAAAATAAAAAGCAACCCCCGGAAGATGATCGATGTGACACGTTTTGCGACTGGGGTTTTTGAAGGGATTGTTACATGACAACAGGGTTGTCAATGTTGAAGCAGACATATGATCAACAAATGGTGAGATGCAATACTCACCTGGATATGTGCTAGTAGACTGGTCTGGAGGACTAGTTGGAGAGCAAAGAGTTCTTGTATAGACAAGTAGTAGTACAACTGAGTGTGCTAAGGAGTACGGTAAGTACCTACAGTATTTATACTAAGTACGACTACAACTATACAGTATCATAGTAAGGTGGCTTAGGGCATAGGGTACGATCATAATGGTTCAACAGCATGTAAGTATGATGTAAGATCAAGTAATTACAACTATGTTCGACTACTATTGTATTGAACAGTTCATATGCTTCATAAGCGTATGTATCATATTTATAGAACTAGCAAATGGCATAATTACAGCGTCTTGTATGCTTATTGAGCAAATACAAAGACAGTGCTGTTGCCTTATGTAGCGCAGCTACAAAGGTGTTTCAAGGAGTATTAACAGAACGAAAGACTCATGTTGAGTCGATCAATGACATCACTATTGTAAGCATCAGATCCTTTCAACACTCCCCCTCGCTAAGAGTAGTGATAGGGAATTAAGCTTTAAGGACTTAGAACCACATTCTAGTTTTTGATATGACTTAGCGTACGGTCATTGAAGACTTATTCAAAGAAATGTAATACCAAGAAGATCTCGGAATTTCTTTGTCAGAATATCTGCAATGTTATCTTCAGTTCAAACATAGAATAGTTCGAAGCAAATATCAATGTGTTTCGTTCTTCACTCTTGAATTGGATTAGAGGCGAGGAAGATCGAACCTTGATTATCACCACATAATGGTAATGATTGAATAGGAATTCCGATCTCATTGAATAAAGATCGAAGCCATTCGAGTTGTCAACAGGAGTCAGACAATGCCATGTATTTGGCTTCGGTGGATGAGAGTGCAACAGTTTTCTGTTTATGGGAAACCCAACAGATTGGAGCAGCGGCTAATTGTATGATCATCCCAGCATGGGATTTTTGGTCATCTGGATCAGAGGCCCAATCTGAATCACAGTATGCCATAAATCCTTCGTTGGAGTTACCATCAAACACGATTTCATAGTTCCGAGTATACATTAAGTAACAGATTATATGAATTGGTTTATTAAGGTGATCCGGACTTGGATTGGCTGAGTATTGACTCATTTTTATGACAGTGAAATCGGTGTCAGGGCATGTGCCAAGCATTAGATACAGCAAAGATCCAATAACTTGTTGAAACTTCTGTCGGAGTTTGGGATCGACTTTTCCATTGTTTTCATGAGGATTCCATGAAGAAGGTAATGGGGTGTGAGCATCTTTAAAGTTTGACATCCCAAATCATTTAATGATTTTATTGAGATAATCATGTTGATCAAGGATCAACTTCTTTTTAGATTGGTCCCGTTTAATGCGCATTCCTAGGAACTCTTTAGGTTCACCAAGATTGCAACATTCCCATGTTTTCATGAATTGCTCTTTTTTCTTCATTACCAGGGATTTGTCAGATCCCATGAAGAGAGCGTTGTCTACATATACAATGGCAATTACGGTTTTGCCTTTTTCTTTGAAGGTGTATACACCGCCATCTGAACTAGTGCGCTTGAATCCCAGTTTACCCATGGATTGATTCATTTCTTTCCACCAGGATAAGCCACTTTGTTTCAGACCGCATAATGAACAATGTAACCGCCAAACCTTGGTTTTGTCCTTAACAAAACCTTTGGGTTGTTCCATATAGATCTCTTCATCAAGCTTGCCATACAAATAAGCCTGTTTGACATCTAAAGCCTGGATTTCCCAGTCTTCTAAAGTGGCTAAAGCAAGAAGAGTTCTAATAGTTTCGAATTGCGCGACTGGCAAAAACAACTCGTTATAATCAATACCAAATTGTTGTGAAAAGCCTTTAGCAACAAGTCGGGCTTTGTAGCAACCGTCTTTCTTTTTATTATAGACCCAATGACATTTTATTGGTTTACGACCGTGAGGGATTTTGACTTCCTCAAATACTTTGCATTTGCGGAGTGCGTCCAGTTCTTCTTTACATGCATGATCCCATTTTGCCTGTTCATCAGCAGGAAGATGCCTATAATGCCGAGTAGAACTCCAGGCGTCAGGTGTACTTGAAAGGAAACTTTTAAGTTCCATTTTGTAAGTAAAAGGAATTGATTGTGAAATTAAGAAGTTCTGTAATTCTACTCCCCCTTCCTGAACTATACAAGAGAAGTTAATCTCTTCGAACCATGGTTCGTCATTACCACTATCATCATGATCTTCATCTTCCCGAATGGGAGATGCCAGTGGAGTGTCAAGATCTATAGGAGATGGATGATGATCGTGATCATTGATAGGTTGTGTACTTGTACTAGGCTTGTTTGGTTTAGGAACATTGACACAAACTTGATGCTTTTCTTCAGTCTTTTTATTTCAATCTACTTTTTGTCTAGTTCAAACATCATTTAGAGTATTCTCTTTGACCTTTTGAGCTTGTTTTTTCAAGTAGAAGCCTTACAAGTATTTTCGCGAGTGGTAGGAATTAAACCAGGACAAATAGGAGCAGTTCAGGTGTGGACAGGATTTTTACTTTTCCATTCAGCAATAGCTTACGGGTCGTACCAGATAGATTTAGGTGGGACCAGTGGAGGCTTTTCATGAGGAATTTCATTATCATGAGGGGTAGGAGAACGTGGACATTCCGGACTATTTTCTCGTGATGTGCGCCAAGATGTGGGTGCATTTGTATAAATGTCATCAGCATCATCTGGATCATTGTAAAAATTTCCTGGCTGATCAGGAGAATGATCTGGTTCATTGGGAGAAGTAAACGGAATATGACTAGGATCAAAAGGATTGTTGTCATCTGAAGATCCGTTGTCAGCAGGATCATCAGTTGGTCATGTTGGGGGTTTATCACTTGGTATGATAGGACTAGGTTTATTGGAGGGTTTATGACTCTTGTCAGATTTGCAGCAGCGTGGAAATCAATCTTCAATAAAGCGAGCTTGAGCACCATAATATAGTGCATTATTACTAAGGATATATCTTCATGTGTCATAACCGATGAAAATCATTGCTTTGCAATGCAGAGATAGTTTATTCTTCCGCTGTGCATGTGGAATGAACGCGTATGCACCACAACCAAATGTTCTGAAATAAGAATCATCTGGTTTGTTCCGTAAGAAGATTTCTATAGGTGTCTTCCAATTCAATTGATGGATTGGAGTGTGGTTGTATACATGCATAGATGTGGAATATGAAAATTCCCACCAAGAATCAGGGCAGCAAGCATAGTGTTGCATAGCTTCTGATTTATCTATTAAAGTGCAATGTATGCATTCGGCGCGACCGTTCTGTTGATGAACATGAGGTTCAGATTTATTAACCTTGATACCTTCCATTTTGAGATAATTGATAAATTGATCCGATAAGAATTCTCCCCCTCAATCAATATGTATCTTTTTAATTTTATGTCCAGTTTGCTTTTTGGCCCATGCTTTAAATTGATTAAAAGTGAGGAAAGCTTCGGACTTAAGATGTAGTTTAACCGAGTAAGTGTAAGAAGAACAATCATCCAAGAATGTGACAATATATTTATATTTAGGATATGACTGAATCGGTAATTTGGTCAAATCAAAGTGCACAAGTTCTAGAGGATGTTCGGCTCGCTTAGATGAAGAGGGGTATGATTTCTGAGGTTCTTTACCAATGACACAACCTTTACAGATGTGTTTCTCAGTCAGAATAGGTACTTTAGGAAGACCTTTGACATTAGCAGGAGCATGTTTAAGGATCTCATTGCCTGGATGGGCAAATCTGTTATGCCATAAGTCGTAATCGATAGAAACCATATTGACTATTTGCACTTCAGGATTCAACACGTCAGTGTGAAGCCAGTGGAGCGAATCACCGGTATTATATGGTTTTCCAGTCATAATGATTTTACGATTTGACTTATTGTGTATCTGACTTTGATCTCCATTAATGACTGTATAGCAGCCATTTTGATTTAATTGACCAATTGAAATAAGGCAATGTGGGCTATCGGGCTGGTAATACACCGGGTGTAACTTAGTTGTGAGGGTAACACCTGTTCCATTTTCATGACAAATATATACCGTTCCAGTGCCAAGTACATGTGAACGGGATTTCTTATCAGCAGATACAAGTGGAATCGGATTTCTCCATTCCTTGTAATCAGCAAAATCCTCAATATTCGGAGTAAAATGGTGTGAAGCGCCGGAATCAAGTAACCAAGATGTGTCATATGTCGCTGCTTGTATTCTTACATTATTTTCAGGGAGTTCCTTACTCTCAGTAATTGCATGCATAAAATTAATGTATTTTGCCTCATCAAGAGGCTCAGGACTAAGTACAGAATCAAATAAATAAGAACTAGTTGCATGGTACAAATGTTCATGCAAAGTATTGTTATTTATAGTAGAAGATCTGTTTAGCCAGTGCAATGAATTAGAGATTTTCTTTTTAAGGAAATTAAAAGGGACTTGCCAGTAAGAAGTACGCTCATTGCCAGATCTGTACATTTCCTCGTCATAATCATCGATTCTGGCAAAGCCATCATCGACGACAGATTGAGCCCAATCAGGCAGCAACTCTTGTTCCTCTATCTTCATGTCTCTGAGGAGAGGATCGAGTTTGCCCATGTAAGGGTCAATATCCTTAAGAGGATCAGCAGAGGATGAGAAGGAGGTGAAGTTAGCAACTGGGAGTGGATTGTTGGTGGAAGCCTCATTGGCTTGCGGTTTGCCTTTGCCTTTATCTTTCTTCTTCTGATTGCCTTTATTGTTGTTGCTGTTATTGCCACTGGAGGAAGAAGCCTGTTGGTTCAAACCAGATGCATCAGTGTTTTGCTTCTGTTTCTTTTGTTTTGACCAGGCATTCTTAGATTTGCGCTTCTTGTTCACCGTGGAAAGGTGAGAAGCAAGTGATGTGGCATTAGAGCAGTGACAATTGTATTCATCCTGAATCTTGGGGATGATGGCAGTTAGTGTGAGATTTGTGCCAGTATATTGGCTCAACATTGTCATTGCTAAACCATCCCAAGTGCGAGGAAGTGCAGCAAGAAGTATCATGGCTTTTACCGGTTCTGTCAAGGTAAGACCAGAGGCATTGAGGCAACCAAAGATCAAAGTTAGAGATGCCATCGGCATAGCCGGATCGGAGTTCTCAGTGATTTCAAAACCAATGGCCTCTCGGAAGATTTCAAAGAGTCCAGCAGCGCCAGGAGTACCATAGGTGGTCTCAAGTTGGTTCCAGGTTTCCCTGGCAGTACCTTTAACAGCTGTTTGCCTAATGTGGTTAGGCAGGCGAAGAGAAATAGCACCAATGGTGGCACCATCATTTTCTTCCCAAGTATCAATGGCATCCTGATTGGTAACAGGATTGCCTGTGGGAGAAGGACGAGCCTTAGTGCTGGAGGCATGTCCAAAAAGTTTTTGGACTTGAAGGTAAGCCTTCATTCCAGATGACCAATTATTGTAGTTGGAACCGTTGAAAAGGGGGACAGCGTTGATTGCAGAGGTGGAAGACATTGTGATTCTGGATATGAACTTGTCAATAACAATCAATTAAGATGTTTGACATGTCCAAGATTATGAATCTCAGCTTCACTTGACTTTGGTGATTACCCCATTTAGACTTTGTTGTGGTGTGATTGCAGTTTTGTTTATATCCATCCATTTTCCATCTCTGATCGGGTCATACACATCCCGCATCAGCAAATTTGAACCAAACTATATACAAAAACCATATGCCAAGAGAAAACCATTTGTATTGTCATAGCTCGTGTTTTCTTCACCAGTAGAATCAATTAAGATTCAAGGTTCAGAAAGCGAGTATCAGACCTAATAGGTGTTTAAGGGACTTAAGGCAATATGGGGGGGGG